>CABHPP010129580.1:0-41924 GCA_902168425.1 Peromyscus attwateri | reverse complement strand
AGCAGGACCTTGAGTGTGTCACACACATGCTACACAAGGCCCCAGCACTGAGCAGGACCTTGAGTGTGTCACACACATGCTACACAAGGCCCCAGCACTGAGCAGGACCTTGAGTGTGTCACACATGCTACACAAGGCCCCAGCACTGAGCAGGACCTTGAGTGTGTCACACACATGCTATACAAGGCCCCAGCACTGAAAAGGACCATTAGTGTGTCACACACGTGTTACACAAGGCTCCACCACTGAGCTATATCCCCACCTCTGATAAGAAACTCTGGCAACTCCTAAATTTCTAATGTTCTTATGTTCTCGAGTCAAATACGGCTTTTTAAAGGATTGGGAGAAACATTAAAATGAACTAATTTGCCAAGCATGTGGCACATGCCTCTGGTCCTAGCAATCAGGAGGCTGAGGCAGGAGAATTAGGAGTTTGACATCTACAGCATAAGAAGAGAGACAGAGACAGACCAAGTAAGACAGGCAGCTAACAGGTGACTTTGACAAAAACAAAAGAGTGAAGACTTAAAAGGCAGGAGTCCAGCTGGTAAGACAACTTGCCACCAAGTCTGATGACCTGAGTTGACCCCTGAGACCCCAGGGTGGAAGGAGAGAACCAACTCCAGCAAGGCGCTCTCTGACCTCCATCAGAGCACCCACTCATCCCCACACACAGAATTAATTAACTCATCAGCTAAAATGCAAAAAGATTGTTGTGCTTTATAATATGGGCTAAAAATACAAGAAAAGTTGGGATGAAAATCATATAATTAACTATCTGACTTTCTAGTAAATATGGGAAGATCCCTAACTTCCAGAAAACCCTCTGCTCATTCTTTTGTCATCCTAATAGAAGTGGCAATCCACAGAAGAACCAACCCCAACAACTGTCTCTGCAGCTCGAATCTTAAATGGTCTTATTATAAAAACCCAGAGCCAGTGTTAGGATTCTGCCACTCCTCCAGCTGCGTGACTGTACACAGTAGCTAAGTAAGGGGTCTTACGTCTTGCGTCATCAGTCCACTGAATGACTGCACAAATGCGCGGTCACGCAATCAGCGCACGTGTGGCATAGCTCTGTAAGCCCACCTGCGGAAGTGCAGGGGGATCCTTAAAAAGCCGGACACAGACTCCTCCCCTCTCTTCTCTCTCCTCCCCCAACTCTCTCTCCCCCAGGCCTGGCCACGCTTTCTTCTGTAACACCCCCCCCCCACTTCCTCCTAATAAAGCTCTGGTACTGGGTTTTGTTGTGTCTCAAGACCTTTTCATCCGGTAACAGCGCCGCTTATATTTTTAAAACAACAGCCAGATATCAGGGTGAATGCTAAAAGATCAGAGAAGCAGAACAGCCAGCCACTAGTTCTCACCTCTATGAAATCCTCAGCCTAAAGACAGTGAGTTCCTGTTCCTCACGCCTTATATACCTTTCTCTGTCCTACCATATTACTTCCTGGGATTAAAGGTGTGTGTGCTTCCCAAGCAAAGGCATGAGATCTCAAGTGCTGGGATTAAAGACGTGTGACTCCCAAGTATTGGGATTAAAGGTGTGTGCCACCACACCTGGCTCTGTTTCTCTCCTATACTGGATCAATCTCATGTAGCCCAGTGTGGCCTTGAACTCACAGAGATCCACACGGATCTCTGCCTCCCAAGTGATAGGATTAAAGGTGTGTACCACCACTGCATGGCCTCTGTGTCTAATCTAGTGGCTGGCTCTGTCCTATGATCCTCAGGCAAGTTTATTAGGGTACACAATATATCACCACAGTTTTCTTTTCTTCTTAAGGTTTATCTTCATGTTATGTGTATGAAGTGTTTTGCCTGCATATAATGTGTGTGCATAACATGAATGCAATGCCAGCAGAGGCCAGAAGAGGGCATCAGATCCCCTAGACCTGGAGTTACAGAGAGTTGTAAGCTACCACGGAGTCTTGGGAACTGAACCTGGATCCTCTGGAAGAGCAGCAAACGCTCTTAGCAACTGAGCCATCTCCAAACACAACAACTGGGTGTTTTGGGTTTTTTTTCCTCTTTCTTTCTTCCTTCCTTCCTTTTTTTTTTTCAAGACAGGTTTCTCAGTGTAGCCCTGGCTGTCTTGGAACTACTCTGTAGACCAGGCTGGCCTCAAACTTAGATCTGCATGCCTCTGCCTCCAGAGTGCTATGATTAAATGCATGCACCACCACCACTGGCAACTATTTTCTTGATATCATATTAATTTCATTATTTTTCCTTTGAAATCAAGTAAAATGAAAACTGGCTGTAAGTACTTTATTATTTGCTTTCCTAGAAGCTTCACAGGCTCTGTTAACACATCCCTTCTTTAAAAATGAAAAAAAAAATTAATCACACCTATTTATTATGTGTACCATGGTACAGAAGTGGAGGTCAGAGGTCAACTTGCAGAAGTTAAGTCTCTCCTTCCATCATGTGGGTCACAGGTATTGGATTCAAGTCATCAGGCTTGTGGGAAATGCCACCTCGCCAGCTCTAACACATCCCTTTTTATGAACCAGACTGACGTGGTGTCCATCAGAACCAGAGCACAGAAGTCCATCTTCTGTGAGCCACTTCAACATGAAGCCACACCTCTCCCACTGCAGCTCAGGCTGAGCGGCACCCCTGGACCAGACTGCTCCAGCCAACTGCAGGACATGGGGATCTTCCTATCAGTGGTCTCTTTATGAAGGAAGTAGCCAGAGTGAAAACCTCTCTCTTCCATGTATTCCTGGCCCTCCCACTCCTTCAGGAACAAGGCCTGGTCACTACGCTAGCTAGGTTCCAGCAGCACTGTCACCTCAGTACTGTCACAGAGTATCACAGACAGACGACCCTTCAATAAAACTTCGCTAACTGAATACGTGAACGAACGACTGTGCCAGCATTACAAGGTCTGACAAACAACATGGTGGTCCCCCTTATCCACAGGACTAAGCTCAAGACACCCAGTGGACATCCAAAGTCTCCAGGAGAACCTAGTCCATAAAGCCGCTGCAATACCAGAAGCAGGCCGTCTACAATCAAGATAAGCTCGAAGCGACTGGTGGCCAGGCCAGTACACAATCTAGATGAAAGGAAGCTAGACAAGGATGCTTGTGTCCCAGGCAGGGTGACACGAGACTTCAGGCACACATTTATAACTGCTAACTGTGACTCTCTCCAATTTCCCACTTACTTTCAAACTGGAGCAGGGGAGGAGGGACTGTACCTAGACAGCTAGAGGTGCCTCTGCTACCCCTTCCCTAGACCTGCATGCCTTTCTCCTAAAAAACAACAAATGCATAAGATGTGCAGCGGGGGGACTGGCATAATCTCTGTGTTTTCGTCTAAGTAGCTAAAATGCACCCAAGGGACCTAGAAGAACACAGTCCCTAAGCAGCAGGATTACACTAAAAAGAGAAGTGACATTTTGACATAATTCTGTTTGAAATTGTCAAAACAATATCAACAGAAAACAAGGGCACTCTAAGTAATTATAAACCACGAGTAAGTAGATGAAGTCTACCACCTATCTCTCCTCCTTGACAGCCTCCGTTGTACAAGACACCTGTCTTAATGGTATGTAAAGCACAGAAGGCATGCCCTGTGCCCTGGCAATCGTCAAAGGACACGCACTTCTGAGATCACTCACTGCAGCGCGCTAGCTGCTCAGAAAAGGCAGGTTCACACTTTCAACAACAACAGGGAGACTGAACTGGGCAACTGACACACAGTGACGTTTAACGATGAATACATAACAAGCTTCGAGTTAAGGATCACAGCTCTTAATGCAAGGAATCACAGACTAATGTTTAAAACTTTCTCAAAGAGCCTCATAGCCTGTCAGTGGTAAAACAACCGCAGTTTTCCACTTGGGGTTTTGCACTGATTTTTTACTTGATTGACTTACATTACTCCTGGATATTTACATTTCTTCCAATCTGAATCAAGGATTTCTTTAGTAATCACACGGATTAACCCATCTGCTGAAGTGAACGTTTGTAAACTGTATTGCTAAAGATATAAAAACGTGCTGAGCTGATGACAGAGGTCGCCTGCTCAACCCCGGGGAGTTCTCTGTCCCTCGCTTGTGCAGCACAGCAGCTGTGCCGCACACAGATTCACATGAATGAAAATATTTAGATGGGAAGCCACCCACTTAGTTTATTTTCCATATGACTTTCCTGTAATTATTTTGTAAACTGTTCACACAACAATACATAAAAACATCTGCAAAAACAGGTAATTAATGTGTCAAGCCACACTAATGCATTTTTTATGGTGTCCATGCTTCGTCAACTGTAATTATAACTCTTTTTTAAGCAGATGATGATGTGTTTGTTGCAATGTGCAAGTGGTGATTTCAGACGCTCTGCTTACTGCTCATACAATCTGAATATAAAACTCCACAGCTACTTTGTGCACATCAGCGCTTTACCTAGCTTTTTGCTGAAGCACGAAAGCACTGCTCTTTTTCTAAGCTATAATTTCCAGCAAACATTTTTGTCATTAAAATGTGAAAGTCTCAACATAAAAATTGACATGAAAATAGTGAAATATTCAAGGAGCATATGCTGGTAAACATCTTGACTTTCTTCCTCTGGCTGTGACCCTCGGGGAACTCCATCACTTTAGCCTGTAGAAAATGGTCAGCAAAGCCACCCCATAGTCCCCAGTTTAGAGGTTGTTCTGCTTCTGAGTAACACAGTGGCCCCTCAGACCCACCCAGTGCACACTGAGCTGACAAATGAAGAATCGAGTCCTTCCCAAACCCACTCTGCTCATGTCAGCGGACTCCGCTAAGCTGACCCACAGGGACCACACCACACTCCTCACCGCTGTCATCACAACTAATTTTGATGGCCCAATGCACATGACCTCTCAAGTTCTGTTTCTATAGGCAACGAAATCTAAAATTACAAAAGAAGCAAAGTTCTACACAATTTTTCCCAGCTCCTTCTCCCCAAAGAAATAAAACAATAACAATAAAAACAGTTGGGTCGCCAGGCGGTGGTGGTGGTGGTGGTGGTGGTGGTGGTGGTGGTGGTGGACGCCTTTAATCCCAGGTGGATCTCTGTGAGTTCAAGACCAGCCTGGTCTACAGAGCGAGATCCAGGACAGGCACCAAAACTACACAGAGAAACCCTGTCTCCAGCTGGGTGTGGTGACTCATCCCTGTGATCTCAGCCCTAGTTGTAGAGACAGGAGAATAGGGAGTTCCCCGCCAGACTGGGCAACATTGCAAATTCCTGGACAGCCTAAGCTATAGAAGAAGATCCTGTCTAAAAAACAAGGGCAGGAGAACCTGGAAACAACCTAGATGCCCGTCAACTGAAGAATGGATTAAGAAAATGTGGTACATATACACAATGGAGTACTACTCAGTAGAGAAAAACAATGACAGCATGAAATTTGCAGGCAAATGGATGGAACTAGAAAATATCATCATGAGTGAAATAACCCAGACCCAGAAGGACAAACATGGTATGTACTCACTCATAAGTGGATACTAGATATAAAGCAAAGAACAATCAGACAGCAACCCACAGAACCAGGGAAGCTACATAGCAGGGGGGACCCTAGGATGACTGTGGCTTATAATAAGTTTTGGTTTTACTCAACTACTGGGCAAGCCTTAATGAAACATTTCACTATTAGGATAAAAATTTATACTGTATCAAGCTGATAATCAAGCTGATAATAAGATAAATAAATAAATAGATAGATAGATAGATAAATTAAATAAAGAAAGAGAAAGAAAGAAAGAAAGAAAGAAAGAAAGAAAGAAAGAAAGAAAGAAAGAAAGAAAGAAAGAAAGAAAGAAAGAAAGAAAGAAAGAAAAAAAAAAACAAGGGCAGGGCCAGTGAGATGGTCCAGTAGGTAAAGACACTCGCTGCCAAACCTGATGGCCTGAGTTCAATCACTGGGACCCACAGGAGGAGAGAATTTACTCCCCAAGTTGCCTCTGAGCTCCATGTTCATGTAATGGCACACAAATATACAAGTGTGTGTGTGTGTGTGTGTGTGTGTGTGTGTGTGCTCATGCATGTGTGTGTATGTTGTGTTCACACAAAAACACAGAATAAATAGGTATACATTTAAAAAAAATAAGAACACAAAGGGGAAAAGCAAGAGCATGATCACAGCAGCCCGGTACCTTGACGATCAAGAGCACTCACAAACAAGGTTCTGTCTGTTGCAGACATTGAGAATCAATGTTGCAGGTCCGAACTTAACTATTTGATATAAACCTTTGATAACTAGCTCCTATGCTCTTCAATGGACTATTTCTGTGACATTGCTTCTCCTGAACATGAGCAACCATGCTGGGCCACGGGAATCTATCAACATGCTGTTTACACAAACATCAGAAATGTCACAGCCAAGCAAATGACAGTTGCCCAGTTGCCCAGCCTGTCAGAGGGAGTTCCTGAATAGATAAAAAAGCCCAGTTCCAGGGTTGCAGGAAGCACATGGTCAAGGCGCAGAAAGGAATCAAGGCAGTATGTTAAGGCCAGAAGTCTCTGACTTAACAAGCTATAATATAATATAACACACATAACTAATGTATTTCAATGGCTGGGCTCTGCACAGTGTCAAATGATGGGGGTCCAGTAACACCCCAGGTGGGGGCATTTAAACTCATCTAGTACTTTCAAACTCACTTTTGCCTGTTGGTTGCTGGCCACAGTCTTCAAGATTCAGCTCACTGTTACCTTCTCTGAGTACCATCTCCTTCTCTCACCAGGCACCTACTTACATGGAGGATAGAATCGTTCTCTTATGCAAACATATTTTCAGAGAATGTCTTATGTACTAGGCACTCCTTAGAAGATAATAATGAACAAACAGACCACTTGCCTTTAAGGGCCCTGCAGACAAGATAAACAGACGCCCTGAGTACTGACAGCACAGGAATCCATCCATCATGAATACAATTAAAGGGGTACAGTGGCAAGAGAGGTCAGGAAAGGGATTCTGGTCTGAGCAGAACTGAGGAAAGACTTCCTCCAGGAAAGCCACTGGAGCTAAGCAAAGAGTCAACCAACTGAGGAGCACAGTGACTTATCCCAAGCACAGCCACACGGAGGTCCAGCATGCAAAGACCTCGGTGCTTCCCGGGAAATGCAAGAAGTCCCTGTGGCTGAAGCTGAGCAAGTAAAGGGGCCTAACTCCAGATAAGCCTGGGAGGGAGACTTCTGTCTTCCCTCTGCACAGCCCTATGGCCACAGTAACTGGGAGTGTCCTAAAAATCAATGAGTCCATCTTTAATAGCTCGCTCAGAAGGCCTGATAAGACTCAGTAGATAAACCAATTGCTGTCAAACATGGAGACAGAGTACAAATCCCCACATAAAGTTTGAGTGGGGATGGTCGACTGCCTATAACCTCAGCACTCAAGAGTCAAGCCAGAGGATCCTGGGGCAAGCTGGCCAGCTAGACAAGACTATCCATGAACTCCAGGTTCAGGAGGAAACCCTGCCTCTGCACATAAGGTGAAGGGAGGTCAAGGACATCAGTGTCTGGCCTGCACACATGCAAACATGTGCATGCGTTTACACAGATTGCCTAGGCTGTAAGAAGAGAAAGAATGGGTTACAATCAATAAGAACTGAAGTTGTAAAAATAATTATGAAGTTGTTATTAAAGAGATAACAGAGGACAGGCTTCCAGGATGTGGGAGGTCACTTGGCAAAAGCTCTCCCCAGATAAAACAATATAAAATTACCTAAAGCATCAATTCTAGACACTGACAGGGACATACAAGAACTGAGGTAGGGGTGTGTGTGTGTGTGTGTGTGTGTGTGTGTGTGTGTGTGTGTGACACTGCAGTAAGAAAAGCAAAGGCCTGTGGTATTTTAACATGGAGTTGCTTCTATCTGCTCCCAAACCTAATGCAATGGGATGGTGGCTGTGAGGACCCATCTACCTTTATCTCCATTGAAACGTCAGCAAGTGAGGATGCTGAAATCAACATTGAGGAACAAGACAACCATGGTATGCCCCACATACCCCAGAATATCCCTGGGATCTTAAAAGTTGCACACTGGCCCCAGGGCCACAGAGAACCCAGGATCTATTCATCCTCACAAATGGGTGGTCCTTCAAAAGCGCGCATGTGTATACACACACACACACACACACACACACACACACACACACACACACAGAGTACTTTTTCTTCTGATAACGTAGCTCTCATCTCTGGTTCACTTTGGGGCTTCTGTAGTTCCTATCTCTGCCTAACTTGCCTCACACACTGAACGGCGACATGATTCCTCTGTGACTCACCACCTGTGTCACTGCCGTGGGTGAGCTCCACTTTCCTCTTGAAGGCCATTTCCCTGCTTCTTTGAACAAATGGTGTTTTACTGGCTCTCAGCCACTGTGAACATTTCCTTGTTGGGTTTTAGATTTTTTTTTTTTTAATTCTTGAGTCTATTTAAGGATGTTTAATTCTCTGAGGTCTTGTTTTTATAATTTGTTATACACCTTCTTCACTACTTCTCAGCATCCCACCCAATGCCCATGGTCGAATTAGTCAGGCTGCCTCTCTGCAGCAGACACTGTCCTCAGCTCTGCACAACTGTCCACGGTGTGGCTCCCTGCTCCTTCAGTGGTGACTTCCCCATAACCATGCATTGCTCCGAGTGCTGAGTGCCCTAGGCATAGTCTGCCATCACTGTATGAATCTCCTCTCCAGATAAGACACATAGGCCCTACATCTCCAGCCAGCAAGCCCTAACTATAGCTCAGCTTTGGTCTTCTTGGTGGTTTAACTGCACCTCTTTAGCTCAGAAATTCTGCAGGAGTGCTGCAAGCCACAGGAAAATGTAATGGAACCCAGCTACTATCACAATAGCTACTGCTTGGGAAAGTCGAGGACTTTTCCAAAGGTCAAGCCATGGCTTAAGAAGTCTTGGTGATATTTCAGCTTTTGTATATATATTAGCTGGTTCCTACAGTGATTTTCTTGTAATGCTATTCATGCTTTCAAGAACTCCTATTTATTTATCTACAATACCTATCAAGCATCCAAGGCCAAATGAAACAACACCTGTCTCCTAGGTCAGGAGGATAGCTTTATTTCTTGTGCAATTTAGGGTGATACCTGTGGTGATATTGTGTTCCCCAAAATATTGTGCACCCTAATAAACTTATCTGGGGTCAGAGAACAGATAGCCACTAGATACAAAGGCTAGAAAATGGTGGCACTCACGCCTTTAATCCTAGCATTCCAGAGACAAAAATCCCTTTGGATCTCTGTGAGTTCAAGGCCACAATGGAAACAGCCAGGCATGGTGACACACGCCTTTAATCCCAGAAAGCCAGCCTGTAATCCCAGGGAGTGGTGGTAGAAGGCAGAAAGGTATATAAGGCATGAGGACCAGAAACTAGAAGCATTTGGCTGGTTAAGCATTCAGGCTTTTGAGCAGCAGTTCAGCTGAGACCCATTCTGAATGAGGACTCAGAGGCCTCCAGTCTGAGGAAACAAAACCAGCTGAGGATCCATCGAGGTGAGGTAGCTGTGGCTTGTTCTGGTTCTCTGATCTTCCAGTTCACCCCAATACCTGGCTCAGGTTTGATTTTATTAATAAGAACTTTTAAGATTCATGCTACAGAGACCCTCCTTCCTTACAGCCTTACTAATAGACTCCTAATTTCTTACCTAACCACTTCTAGGAATGTAGATTGAGCACATAAATTCCCTTCTTGACTAACCAATCATTAGCACTCATTTGGGTTGTAAAAGAAAGCCTAACAGCCACCGCCTGAGGAAAATTCTTACCTGCCTTTATGACCCCGTAAGAATTCAAGCCTAGTGATCTTGCTCTGTCAGAGGATCGCTATGGCTTGGGTTTATAACTGAACACCTTAGAGACTGAGAGGAACTGAGGTACAAGGAGAACAAAAAGAGGATATTGAGAATTTTGGCTGGAGAGGATTTTTGACTAGAGAACTGGAGGTCAGGATGGAAGATGAGGAAGAGCCAGACGGGAACGTACTAAATGGGTAAGAATGAGATGAGAAGGACCTAGATGAGGCAGAACTAAGATCAGAGAATTAAGATAGAACTTAGAGGGGACAGCAGATAAAGGTAGAGACATATGGGCAAGAAAGGAACTAGGCTTGAGTACAGAACTGTAGCTGTGTAGATAGGATTTTATCCCAGAGGACAAAGAGCTTGGTGTACTTAGATTCATTTCCCGAAAATAGCTCTCACCGTTCATAGTTTCTCTTCTGAGTCCCTGGGAAGACTATTATTAAGGTTGGTCCTTTATTAATATACAAGACAGGAGCCCTGTGCCAGCCTCTTCCTGCACCACAGCCTAGGGAAGCACAGGTCCAGAATCAAAGGACTCATGAGCCTCCCCTCTTCTGGTTCCTGTTTCTCAGAAACCAAGGTCCTTCACTGACGTGTGATATTTTGCTTCAGAAAAAGAGTATATATGGTCCCTGTTACCCATGCTGGCCAGCAGTAAAAACTGGGGAAAGGGATCCACACACACCAAGTAGGCATTCTTGTGGGAACAATGGGACACACATGTCACAGCACATGTATAGCGGTCATAGGCCGACCTTCAGTATTCACATCCCCCTTGTTGGAGACAGATCTCTTGTTGATCACCATTGCAAACAGCAGGCTGGCCGGTCCCTGAGCTTCCAGGGCTGCTCCTGTGTCTGACACTTATCCCACCACAGGAACACAGGATTACAGACAGATGCTACCAAGTCGGGTTTGACATGGATTCTGGGGACCTGAATTCCTGTCCTCATGCTTCCATGACAAAGCGCTTTATATCTGAGCCATCTCCTTAGCCCTAGAAATCCCGAACTTAATGTGACTACTAAAAGAAACTCCAAGATTGCATGTGACTTAGGTTACATGGCTATTGTCTAATGCTATTACTCAAGCTCGTTACTCAAGTCATGTAATACTGAGATTAGCTAAGAGTCCAAGGAGCCTGCAGATGAAGTCCCATAAACTTAAAGTGAAGAGAGAGCTAGGAGAGGAGTGGATCAGCCTAAGAACAAGAGATCTGCGCCGTCACGGAGATAACAGAAAAGGCTCTCGAGGCAGAAGCTACACTGTGAAAGTGTCACTGTTAGCTGGACCTGAGGTAACAAAATGATGTTGAGGACTGAGGGCCCAGTTCAAATGAGGAGCACTGAATACCAGTCCAGAATGAGATTTCCCACACACATGGGGGACTGCCAGAACACGGAACAGACTGACTTCACTTGCTGGATTACACTACATTCCATTTCACCATGACTAGACCACTTCATTTCAAAAGGACCATCACCATAGACTTGCCCATAGGCCAATCTGACAGAGGCAGTTCCTCAGCTGAGGCTCCCTTTCCAAGGACTCCAGCTTCTATCAAGTTGACAGAAACTAACCAGCGCTCGGGTGATCTCAGAAAGATGTGTCAGTGAAGAGTTGAAAGGAAAGAAGGAATGCCGACCAAGGACTCTGCAGAAACCAACCACAGAGAAACAAGGCGCTGGCCCTTAGGGCAAAGTCAGGGGAAAGCAGACCTCCACCACAAGCCCATCCCTGCAAGGACCAAGAAGGAAAAGGCGGACCACTGCACTCTGTGAAGAGACCTGAACAGCAGCTACCACAGGAGCAGCTGGGAGGGAACTGGGCCACTGCAGGATGCTGATCAATGCTGCCTCTTAGTACAGGTATCAGTTCTAAAGGACTCTTCTGTGTGTGGAACCACAATGAGCCATGGCCTTACATACTCTCCTGAACACAGAACTATACTTTAAATTTTTCAAGAGTTACCTATTCTCTAGATGACTGCAGTCTAAGAACCCATCCGAGAAAACACATGAACAAGTAGCGCAGGGCCAGCAGGACGGCTCAGAGGGGAGTGCTCACTCACCGCCACTCCTGCCACCTGAGCCTGATCCCCAAAGCCACATGGTAGAAGGAGAGAACTAACTCTCCCACACGAGATTAAAAATAAAAGAAACAACCTTTTTACACAGGCAGCCAAAGAAATAATAATAAATGATAACAACTACCAGGATGGTGAGCGGAGGGTGCATATCCCCCTGAAGGGTAAAGAGAGGGTGCATGTCCACCAGGAGGGTGAGCAGAGGATGGTGCCATGACCCCCAGGAGGGTGAGCAGCAGATTTTGTTTTCCCTGGTGCTAGCCCACTCTCCCCACATTCGGCAGTTCTGCTATCCAGTAGGAGGAGTCCACCAACCAGGGACAACTATGCCCAGCGCACCAGGGGTGACTGTCCCTTATCAAGTTAGGAAAACAAGTGAGAGTACATGACCACACCATACCAGGGCAGTAAACTCTGGGTGTTCATTAAAACTAGGAGGGAGGATAGCCTCTTCCCCCACGATCCCAAGGATCCAACCTGAGCAAGGAACACAGCAGCAAGTGCAGTGTGCGTGCAGAGCAGGCGACGCAAAGACAGAGAGAGACCAGCCATTCTTTCTTAAGACACCCAAGGTGAGCTGACCACACAGTCAAGCGTTTTTCTAGGCTAACGTTCCTTTGTATATGAACTTCTTGGAGCTGCTAAGGGTTTTGTTACCAGTAACTGGAAAAGTCCTGTAACAGGAAGTCTGAGAGGAGTGACTGAGGCACAGGTGTCACCTGAAAGGGAACAGGTATTCTACAAGCCTGTGCAACAGTCCCTCCAAAACGGGCTCACAGCCTCCAAACGGGCTTCTGCTGGCTCACTCCTAAACCTGCCTGAGAAGAGAGAAACTAGCGTGCTGGTGGACACAGAAAATAGAGGCGAGCTGAGGGTACTTAACCTACTTCAAATCTTCCATTTTCACTCTTAATTTTAGTGCTTTAAAATTCTTCTGGGCAGCTTTAAAATAGTTAAGATCTGGAAAACTCTCAATTAAGGCAATTTATTGAATTATAGGGAAAAGTACAATCTTTATTTTAGAATTTAAAAAAACTACAGAACATTTCACATTAGAAAATACCTAAATTTGTTCAATAATGCTATATTCACTGAAAAGATCTTACCCAACCATACTAAATGATGAATAAAATAAAAAGAAATAACAAGACCACAGCATGACTCACATCACAACACAAATCTCTGTGGCAGTAGGCTTAAAGCGGCCACCAGAAGGAAATGAGTGTGCGGTGCGTGTTAGCAGGGCAACTGACTGGGAAATGACACGCCCACAGGGAAATGGGGTGGAGGCAAAAGAATCCCTGGTCACCAGTAGCCAACCACCTTAGCATCCGCAGCAGTGAACGGCAGACCCTTCCCAAACAAGACACATACATGGACAAAAACATACCAGCTTTTTACACACTGTCCTTACACTCAGCAATGTTTGTAGTGAAGTGAGTGGCAGGTAAAGTGAACTGGAAAATGCATCTGTAATATGATGTTAATAGCACCAAGGGGAGAGACAAGTACCTCAGGGTTAAAATGGCATTTTCCATTCCTAAGAGCCAATAATAACAGAGCGCCTTGCCTGCCCCCATCAGACCCACACTTTCCTGACTGTCCCGTCTGTCTGTCTGTCCACTTTAAAGCAAACATGAGGATCCACAGGGTTTCCAAATGTGTAAGCAATTCTCATCCAGGGGAAGAATCCACGACCACAGCTGCTTCACACAGCACCTAAGCATGACCTACTGCGTAGCCTCAGCAACGAGGCCCAGGCATGTCCTTAAACCAGCCATTTGACACATGGCTGAATTTAGAGCTCACCTGGTGACTGTCACCCAGAAGTACATATGAGCTCATGGTTTCCTCTAGGAAGAAGAGGCAGAGTCCAGGAAGAGACAGAGCGGTACAGCATGGGCACAGTCATAGTCTGACTGGGGTGGTGTGAGCTGTGGGAAAGGCTGGGTATTGCTATTAAATCTTTTGCCAGAATGAAAACAGCAGAAAGTGAATTGTGTCTCTAAGCTAAGCTGTAACATTAGAACCAGTCACACTAGTGACAGACACCAACAGAATTTCCAAAGGTAAAATACTATCAACAATAACTCTGGAGATCTTTTCATTCTAAATCTCCTTCCTAATGTGTACTGGAGACATCAAAGGAAAAGGAAATAGGGGGAGGGGAGAGGGTCAACTGTGGCACTGCCACCAAGTCCCTGAAAAACAGTTGTAGCTGGACAGAAAACACCAAACCGTCTAGGAGATGTACACCATGTTACCACACACCACAGACACATGCAGCAGGAAGAGCCATCACAAACATGACTTAATTCTCCATCTCCATGCATGGTACATCCATGTGAACAATGCTTGTGGGATGTTCACCTGGATGGACAAGGAACAGGAGATGGAAAGAGGAGGAATGTGCAAAATCAAGTTCAGTATGCAACCAAACGTGTGTCTCCATATCACAAAGCTCATCTGATCAGGAGAGGAGTGGGTGAGGGTGCCACACTCACACAGCACCGCACAGCATCAGTCAGGAAACCAGGTGTGTATGTGGAAAAGCCTAGACTGAACCTCAGCTCAACATCACTGCCCCGACCAACAGCAGCAAGGCTCCACCGGGGCCTCGGCCCCCTCACCTCAAAGTGAGGGGTTGAGGTCACCTCAAGGGGAGTAAACATGCCACTTTGGCAACCAAGACACACCAGTCAAAGGCAGCAAGATCAGCTCTGTGATTCCCAGGAGGACCAGAGGTGGGTATAGGAACAATGCTTGCCATCTGGCAGATTCCTGTTTTAAATAATTATTCTTGCTAAGTAAGTGCCAAGATTATAGGGTCATTGCATCAACTATTTGCACCCTCTAAATTTCAGTGTGCCTAGACAATGCCCAGTGTGACTACTAGAATTCGGCTTTGGCTTTCCTGAAAATTAAGAAACTGGTGCTATGGGTGGGAGGGGGGAGAACGGGGGAATCTATGGCTGATATGTAAAGTTGAATTATATTGTAAAATAAAATAAAATAAATTCAAAAAAAAAAGAAACTGGTGCTGTGACAGGCATTTAACACATGACAGGCTGCCGCCACCGCCGCTGCTGCTGAAACAATTCATTAGCGCCTTTTGCCATCCATTTGCCATGCTGTATTATTCTAATTCTCCCAACAAGCCTACTCCGAGGACACAGGGGACATGGAAGGATGGTATGGAATGGACTACCCATCCTCTACAAAGGTTCACGTTTATTCCTGCAACCTTGACTTTCAGACTTTCTCTTTTAAATCCATAGCAACCTGAGAGTCTACAAAACAGTACTTTCTTTTGCAAACCATCTCCAGCAAAGTTAGGTCCACAGAGGACAGAGCACACACACACACACACACCCTGCCCTCAGAGGACACACTTCTGGTCTGTGCCACTCTGCTTGCGTTAGTCTCTGCTGTGAAAATGCTAGTTAGTAAGAAAAACACCAGCATTCTACCAGCTCTACGACAACCTGACAGGCTCCCAACCCGTGAGGACCATAGACAAAACTTACAGGCTTCTCTATGAAAGACTTCCGCCTGGATTGCCAGGGGCCCAGAAACAATCACCACACAAAGTATGCAGACCCAAACCAGTCCTGAGAACAACTGCCGTAGAAAGAGCTGAGCTATGGTTCTTTATTTGTAGGTGTTACTGACTCCAAGGATGTTTTAGTGACAGAACTGTCACACCAGAACAAACTTTCCCCAAGGAGGGGTCTTTTCTGAGCATGAATGTCAAACCAAGTACAAGCTACAGACCAAGGACAAGGCCCACAGGTCACGGGGTGGTGAGCACCGTACTTCTGCTGAGTCCCTCAGATAGTGCTCACCGCTCTGACGCCACATTCTACACATTGTCACGTGCAAAACTGCATGGACTGAAATTACAAAGATTATAAATTATAAAGAATCAGAATTCCATAGATGGGAGCTGAGTGAAAAGAGAAAACTAGAATTCAGTAACTGGGGTGCCCACAGTCTGTCTGAATAAAGCCGTCTGTGCTGAGTGGACAGTAAAACACTACAAGCAGGAGGTCGATTGCTCTCTTTCTGGACAGCGCATTAACAGTGAAACCCTATCAGGAGCAGACAGAACACTATGGTTTCAGACAGACATGCAGAGAAAGACAGAAACAGCTTAAACACTAACTGGACTTAGACAGACGCTCAGCGAGCTTTGTAGTGAGTTGGATATACGACCCACTGTAATCAGCAGAGTTAATAACCAACTGAATCGTCTTTGTCACCTGCTGATCTGCATTTATACTTCTCATTGTGGAGCAACGGTTTTTATTTGTCTGGTGCCATCAAGTGGCAACATTATGAAGTGTCCCTATTAAGTACAAATAACTTTCAGACAGAAAGCTGTCACAATGATATGGCTCACCTGTGCTAACTAAATACACATGATGTTTTAGCAAACTGGTATATTATGTTTGGAAAAAAAGGAGAAGCATCAGAGCAGATATTCTGCAACTCATCCCAATTCCAGATGACAGTTAGGGTAAGACGAGAAATGAAGAGCCCTTTAGACAGAACACTCCACACAAACCCCAGCGAGACTACGAATGGCCTGAAAAATAAAACGGTCCAAAATCATCTACCAGTCAAAAGACGAAAACAAATGACTTCAGAGTTAGTTTCTCAATTTGAAATGTTAAAACTTATAGCTAACATAACATTTTAAATACTGAAGTCTCACAGAATCAGCTATTGAAACTCCACGTCACAGTCAAATGAACGCATCCAGCAACATCAGCAAGACGACTACTAGCCAAAAGGGAAACAGAGTCCACTCCTTTTGTTTCCACATACACAGATATCAGCAGCTCTGTGACCCAACCTCTGAACAGGCCACAACTCCAGTTAAAGAGGACAATGGACACAATCGTCTCTGCACTCCTGAGGCTCCACTAGCATGACAGCCAAAGAATTTACTTAGGGCAGAGCCCTACTTGAGCAGAGAGTGGGAGAAACAAGAAGAGCAACAAAACCTGAGAAATGAGGAAGTAAATGGATGGGAAAAGAGTGTCTCATGACCCCTTTGTGTAAAGGAGGAGAATCAGTCAAAACACTAGATAAGCAGCAGTTAGTAAACAAACATACACATGTACTCCCACGGCTCAATAAAAAGTCTCCAACGGGGGCTGGAGAGATGGCTCAGTGGTGAACAGCACATACGGCTCTTCCAGAAGATCCAAGTTATCAGGCGGCTCCCAACAAACTACAACTTCAGCTCCAGGGGGGTCTCTTGCTTCTGTGGACAAAATACACTCACATGCACATGCCTGCCTTCCCCCGTAACTAAAAATAAAATTAAAAAGCAGTCTTCATAATTGTACAGAGTCATAAAGGGTCACTTGGAGAGATAAAACAAAACTTGCAAAAAAAGTCTCCAGAAGTTAGGGTACTTGGGGCACTAGGTAACCAACAAGGTAGAAATAAAGGCTAAAAAGAAGAATCTGGGGCCAGAGAGAAGGCTCAGTGGTTAAGAGCACTTTTTGCTCTTCCAGGGGATCCTGGTTCAGTTCCCAGCACCCACATAGCAGCTCACAACTTCTGTAATTTCAGTTCCAGGGGATCCGATGCCTTCTTCCCAGGACATCAAGCTCTGGTAGTACATACACAGACATACACACAGGCAAACACTCATACACATAAAATAAAACCTAAAAAAAATGTTCTTTAAGAAGAATTCAGTCAAAATGCTTGATAAGAAGCAGTGTGGAGCCGGGCGTTGGTGGCGCACGCCTTTAATCCCATCACTCGGGAGGCAGAGGCAGGCGGATCTCTGTGAGTTCGAGGCCAGCCTGGGCTACCAAGTGAGCTCCAGGAAAGGCGCAAAGCTACACAGAGAAACCCTGTCTCGAAAAAACAAAAAAAAAAAAAAAGAAGCAGTGTGGAAACACACACACACTCTAGAAAGAGGGCAGAAGGTTCTAGAATAACAGGATGCCAGGTGTACTGAGAGAACATAGTGAAAAGGGAAGTGTTAGCAGATCAGCAGGTCAAAGAGCAAAGATCAGCAGCAGAAATGACTTTCTAGACACTGAAGAAAGTCCCATCAGTCTTTGATTATTACATCCTATCCAAGAAGTCACTTCACTCACTACAGGGCACTTTATTCTGTGTCTGAGATGAAAAAGAAAAGTACAAAAATAAAGCCTGGTGCATTAAACAAACAAAGAAGAAGTGAGGTCTACTTAGAGACACTACATCATGCTCAGCTCCACACATTCCTGTCACTTGCACTGACGAGGTGAAGGTGACAGTCACCTCAGCTAATGAAGAGCAGAGTGGTGGACAAACGATGAGCATCCCCTTCTCCACGGTCAAAGTCCACTGAGTAAACCTGGACCGTCCCCAGCATCGCTCTCTATGAGAACTGTCACAGGAGGAAGACTGCCACTCACACAGTGCATTTGGGGATGCTGCTCTTTGAAGTAATCCATTTTCGTACATTGCTCAGAGTGCCGAGCACCTGCAATGATGTCACTGATGTGGCTTTCTCATTTCCAGCCCTGAACACAGGAGACACAGAGTGTCGGGCACAGTACAGACATTTCTCATTTCCTCACAGTGCATAAGCTGTGCCAGGACAAGACTGTGGACAAAACCGTACCTTGCACACCCTCTAGGAGCAGGTCAACGCCCTTCCTGTAAAAGTCAGAAGCAGCTTCATAGTCATCTTCCTCCTCCTTCTTCACGGCCAGCTTGATGAGTTCCCCGGCCTTCTCCAAGTAATCTCTCCTGCCAAGCCTGGGCTTCAAGCTGCTGGCGAAGAGGCTTCGGCTTTCCCGGTCTTCTGCTCTGCTCGGCTCACTGTCAGACGCAACAGCCCCTGCTGCCGAAGAATCCGCAGACAGACTCAGACCAAAAGTTTTACTGGGAGAACCCTGACGGGAAGCCATTCCATCATCTACCTCTACAAGAGAGTCCACATCAACAGTGAGGGACAGGAGGTCGCTGTCACTGGAGAAGCCTGGAATGAGAACACAGGAGACAACATGAGACTAGCAATAGCCACAGGGCACAGGGCGCACACACACCGCCATCCTCCCATAACCAGCTCGGCCAGGGCTGTGTGGCCAAATGGTGGCTGGAAGGTTCTAGCAGATTTTCTCAGCTTGGTCTATCGGGTGCTGCGCTGCCTGTAACTTCAGTTCCATGGGATTCAACACCCTCTTCTGGCCTCTGAGGGCACCAGGCACACAAGCGGTACACGTTAATACATGCAGGCAAACACTCAAACACACAAGATAAAAATAAATCTCTTAAAATATTAAACCATTACACATTAATAAATTTTATGAAAACTAACTACATTTGTCAAAAAAAAAAAAACTTATTGGAAGAAGTGGCAATCTTTTGACATTTTTCAAGTCTCAGTGTCTGGCTGAACAGAACATGAGAACTTTCTAACCCTTGATTCCTATCTGTCATCACACAGTTGTGGTTGGAAGATGTGGATAAAAGAGAAAGTGTTGTAAGATAATTGAGTTTGCTGTTTTTCCCTTTTGTTATTCTTGGAGGCGGGCTTGTGTGGCGGTCAGTTCTTCCCTTCTACCATGTCGGACCTGCGGACTGAACTCAACTCATCACTTTTGGCAGCAGACAACCTTTACCTGCTGAGCCTTGTCATACTACTGTTTTTGTTTTGTTTTGTTTTGTTTTAGTTTTGGTTTTTCAAGACAGGGTTTCTCTGTGTAGTTTTGGTGCCTGTCCTGGATCTTGCTCTGTAGACCAAGCTGGCCTCAAACTCACAGAGATCCACCTGGCTCTGCCTCCCGAGTGGTGGGATTAAAGGCATGCGCCACCACCGCCCGGCTACTACTGTTCTCTATATGACACTAAAACTCTACACTGCTTCTCTCTTATTAAAGCTGGTTGCAATGCAGAACACATAAAACCTAAACAAGAAATTGTAGGTTCACTACATTTAAATCCATCAGTCTGTCTTGAATAATCTTTTATCTATGCTGTTTATAGCCTGACAAATCAATTATTTTTAAAATGTCAGTTCCCTGAGTACCACAGATCTTCCAAATATCAACCTCTCATTTCATTATTATGGTATAAAAACCACATTGAGAAACTGTCAAATTCAAACAGACAAAGGGGACACAAAAATCCGAACTTGGGGAGGAAAACTGTTTCACTGGCAACAAATACTACGAGCTGTTTTCATTAAAGAGTCAGCTCACTTTATTTCAAGAAGAAAGTGTACCAAACACACAAGTGTGACAACGTCTGTTTATCCACTACTGATTTAAGCAAAATGGCCTCCCGTGAGCAAGCGGCTCCTCAGCCCAGCTCCACCGCTCACAGCCGCCTTCCCTCTTGAAGGCATGGTGGCTGAGCAGAGCACTGTGCGTGCGTGCTTCCTAGTGTGCTGGGCTGTGAGGGGGCAGCAGGCTACTGCTCACTGCTCTCTCAAGAGCACTCTGAGAGGCAGTGCTGCTTTACTGTGAGCATGTGCAATAACAAATCTTAGTTCTTCGGTGTCCAACAGTTTGGTCCTCAATGCTTCTGTGTGTGACATTCAGTGCAAAGGTCAGTGCAGTAAAAACACCCCAGGTGACTCCGTTATTAAAAAGGTTTTGGCCTTGTGAATCCTTGGAGATCTCAGAAACACATACAGGTCTCAACCATTTACCAAACTGCTGATTCTACAAGACAAGACTCGAGATCACATTGCCTGAAGCAGTTTAGGCACAGCCAGAGATCTGCACTGCTGTCTCTTGGCTTTGATTTTTGGCAGGGTTTGGTTTGGTTTGGTTTTTTGATGATTCTGGGGCTCAAACCCACCACAAGCATCCTACCACTGAACTACATCTCCGGCCAGCACCACCACTGACTATGAAATGTCCAGTTTCCAGAAAAAGGCATTTTAAAAGACAGTTCTCTCCACAGGAGGCAACACTAAGAATGAAAACTGCAGGTTGATCAGACTACACAATTCTAAGACAAGGGATCAGCAAATTCCTGTCTGTGGAGAGCCAGGAAGTAAATACTTCAGATCTGCTGTAGCGACTCATCTCCACACTGACCACCCTGGACAGATGAGCATGGCTGGACTTCAGTAACATTTTAGTTGTGGACCCTGAAACTTTAATTGCGTGTAATGTCACATCAAAAACTAATATCCCTTGTGGTTTCTCAACCATTTAAAAACGTAAAAAAAAAAAAAAAAAAAACAAAAAAAATTCTTAGCTTACAGGCCATAGGAAAACAGCTGGGGGCCAGTTTGTCAGCCGGTGGTAGCCTCAATTGCTCACTTCCTATCAAATAAAGTAAGAGTAAGAACATGTGACCAGCAGCTAAGTCCATGTTCAAATGAGCTTTACACACAACTCTAGCACCTTGTCAATATAGCACTGTTTTTATTTGTTCTTTTCTTTTTTTCTTTCAAATTCTTGGGGTCCCTATAAAGAACTACCTTGTTCCCAAAAAGGAACAGATTTCATTAAATCCACAGCTTCAAATGGATGTCACTGGACCACGGGGAACATCAGGCCAGTTCTTGGCATTCTAGACGAAGACAGCATCTGGTAGACAGCATTTCATAGTCAAAATCTTCCTACAGCATCCAAAAGTTATTCACCCACTATTCTAAAAACTATTTTAATTTTTTGAGTAATTTTAAAATACGTCATATGTGTCAATGCAAACTTATTTCCTTAAATGTTGCCATTGTCTAACTACTGCATTGAAACGTTCAGCTGGAGGAAAATTCTGCATGTCCAAATAACTAAAGAAGGAAAGAGCTGGGAGCTTGTGTGTGTCCTCCAATGCCTCCTGACTTGAGCAGTGCTCCATCAGCCACACAGCCCTCTTACCAGAACCTCCACTTCCTCCCTCTCATGGCCGTTCCACGCTGCGCCCGATTTCACGTTCCCAGCAGGACCAGAAGGCAAGCAGGTGATTATGTACACTCAGTTTCTTGGCTTTTGACCACAAAAAATCTAAGAACATAGTTTCACTTCCTCCTGCTTTTACAACTTTGTTTTATCAGCAAACATAATCCAAACTACATATATATGTGCACACATATATATGTACAGAGTGATGGGTAAATACACATATATGTGTGTGTATGTGTGTGTGTGTGTGTGTAGTTATATAGATAAAAATGTAAATACACATATATATGTACACACATATATAGCTATATAGATAGAAATGTAAATACACATGTGTATATGTGCACCCATACAGATGTATATAGATACAATGTATAAAAACACAAGTGTACATATGGGTACACATACAGATATATAGACAGACATGACACGTAAAAGTCAATACCTACTTTATTTACTTAAGTACATCTGCTAATACATGTAGTCTTGCTCAGCAACTTGACATGGTCCTACAACTCAGCTTGTTTTATGTAAAACTATATCTGAGCATCCCGTGAAGTGGAGACTACAACCCAGACAGGGAGTGAGTAAGTATGAGACAGGGAGCGACAACCACGTTACAGGCTGTGAGTCTCGCTGAGGAGGAAGAGGGTGGGGCAGGGCAGCATGGGTACTTGTACAATATACAGACTATCTGTCAAAGTTAAACCAACCTAAAGCCAACCCACTCTGACAGGGACCCTTAGGACATCACCAGAGTAGCAGGCACACCCTTCCACAGCACCATCACTCAAAACCCTTCGCCTCTTTTGGAAGTGATACAAGGGGAAGTCAAAGGTTCCATGAAAGTCTCCTGCCTCCAGGTGTGGATCACAGAGATTCCAGTCTCGGTGCTATTAGAGGGCCCCAGGTGACTTGTTAAAAAGCAGCCACAGACACGAGGGGTGTGTTTAGCATCCCAGTCCACCTGCCTGCCCTCACCTCTGGGCTTTGAACTGCTCAGAGTCAGGCAGTATAGCGAAATCTGCCTAGGACACCATCTCTGAAAGACGGGCCTGGGGGAAAGGTTGAGCTGCCACACACAGGAGCTTTATACTAGGAGCCATCAGAACCCCGCATTTGAAGACCATCTGCACAAAGACATCGGCCTCCTTTGACAACAGGTGGCCTCTCGTGGGTGACTATATATAAAACACATGGCCTCGTTACTATTAGCCCATCACCTCTACTCAACTCTGCGGTTCAAACATTGCCACAGTCGACCAAAGGGAGTTTCTACTTGTCCCAACATCAGTCAGTCTTGCTGCATGCACAGCAAAGAGCACCCAGCCCAGAACCAAGATTACCAGGAGGTGGAAGGCGCTAGGACCTGACAGGATCTGATCTGATCAAGCCCTTCTTAGAGGAGAGGCTCATGAGGTCCCACCCCTAGCTGGGGAGACGGTGGCAGTTAATGGCTGCTGGGAGAGCAGTCATTTTTCTTCAGTAGCGTAGTCATGGAAAGAAACCTATGCTTCAGTTAAGAGCCACACACCCACATTCATCAGCAACCCTAACTAAACTCAGTGGGCCGTTAAAATTAAATAGGGAAAAGCAGGAGGGAAATTAGTTGGGGAGAAGGGGTCCAGAAAGAGTGGGGAAGTGTGAGAGGGTGTAGGGTGTATTATATGCAAATAGGAAATTGTTGAAGAATACATTTTTAAAAAGAAAAGAAACAGGCCCTTCTAAATATGTCTGTGAGAAAATCCCTAAATCCAGAGCTGTGTGCTAATCACAATCGTGCTACTCAACAGCTAGCAACGGCTACAAACCAAGAAGAACCAGCCTTTGACAGTCCCAAGGTTAATAACAAGCCTAAGCTTTACCTTTGAGAAACTACCAAAAGTCCCAGAGACCCTGCTGTGCATCTACTGGGAACAGAACGGGCTTCAAGTACAGTCCAGCAGGAACATGGCTAAGCTCTGCCCCAGCTCCCTTTCGGCTCAAGGGCCTGTTGTCCCACTGCCCATCTTTCTGTAGAGTCCAGGTTCCAATTCTGCTACCCTATACATGCATGTGCAGAAGTGTACATACTATGTCCATGCAGGTCCCTCTGAGGCCGAATAGGGCAGGAAATCCCCTAGAGCTGGAGCTACAAGAGCTTGTGAAGCCATCCAACATGGATTCTGAGAACTGAACTCAGCAAGTGCTGAGCCATCTTTCTGGACACACCCTGAGCTTTCTCCACCAAATATGTGCTCATCCCTTCACAGCAAGTCAAAGTTCTGGGAGTTACCAAATAGCACCAAGTAGTTACTTGACTATTGCCAAACTCTAGTGTCTAATTGAAAAGGAAGGGGCATTTGTATAACATCTAATGCCCCTGCTAATCCCAAACCCAGGTGACCATAACAAATCATGAACTTTTCATTCGGCCCACCCACGCTGCCACAAAGTTCCAAATATCCAGTGTTACCCTCAACAGCCCTGGAGTGCCCTCTATTCTTCAAGCAACATACATACAATGATATACACTCACACATGTGTTTATCTTTATTGTTTATTCATTGGGTTTTGGTTGGTTTGGTTTTTTGAGAAAGGAACTCTGTAGCCCATTGCTGTGGGATGGTCTGTATGTCAAACTGCTTTGATTGGTCAATAAATAAAACGCTGATTGGCCAGTGGCCAGGCAGGAAGTATAGGCGGGACAAGGAGGAGAAGAATTCTGGGAAGTGGAAGGCTGAGGCAGAGACACTGCCAGCCGCCGCCATGACAAGCAGCATGTGAAGACGCCAGTAAGCCACAAGCCATGTGGCAAGGTATAGATTTATAGAAATGGATTAATTTAAGATGTAAGAACTAGATAGCTAGAAGCCTGAGCCATTAGGCCAAACAGTTTAAGCAATATAAGTCTCTGTGTTTACTTGGTTGAGTCTGAGCGGCTGTGGGACTGGCCGGTGACAGAGATTTGTCCTGACTGTGGGCCAGGCAGGAAAACTCTAGCTACAGCCCATGCTAACCTTAAACTCACTGTGTAGGTGAGTCTGGCCTTCAATTCCTGATGTTCCTGCCTCCATCTCCCACGTGCGTGCATGCGTGCGGGGACTACAGGTGTGCACCACCAGCCCTTGTTCAACTGTGTTTATCTTGAGAAAGATTTCCCACTGAAGCAAATGTAATTAGAAAGCGAACAATGGTGAGCAGACAAGCACTTACGAACAAAAAGCAGAACTCCTTCAGGTTGACAGGCAAGCGCTCCATTAGGGCAGAGGGAGGAGAGGAAGCCCAGCCCTGGGATTTGAGTTCCCTCAGTGCCATCTTGTGGACATTCATAGAATACAACTTCTATTTCAAACGTAAACTGCTTTTAGTTCGACTTTGTATTTTGTCATGATACTCTGCACCATCCAGACTTTAGGTTAATCTTAACACAGACTTACGTTATTAGCTAGCTGACCAACTGAAGTATATTCATATTTAAAGTGACTGCCTCGAAACACAAACATTAAATTCACTAAATAAAAATAACACAAAGAAAAATCTGTATATTTTCATGTATGTATGTCATGCATGTTTGTGTGTGTTAGCATGGACACAGATGACACAGCACACCCCAGGCTAGCCGGCCTACACATTTCTGGGGCGTCTCCTGCCTCCACCTCCCACCTCTCTGTAGGAGTGGTGGGACTGCACATGTGTACCTGACTTTTGTGTGGGTTTTCGGGATCTGAACTCAGACCCTCGCACCTAAGACAGCAAGCACTCCACCACAGAGGCCTGAGTCAGCCTTATAAAAGAGTTGTTTTTGATCTGACTTAAATAACTACGCACCTTCCCAACTAGTCCTAATAAACAAACAAACAAACCAACAACACTATCCAAAATCTAGCAGCTTAGCAGCAAGGCCACCTGCATCCCTCAAGCAGGCCAGCAGAGGAGAGAAGTGCCCCCTCCCCAAGGCTGTGTTCCCATGTCCCCCACCGTCTCAGTAATTCTAATAAAACACACACGTTTCAAATGGAAGTAAGATGCTCGTGTACCACGAGCACTCCTTTCACCTCTCAGGGAACGGCGCCTAACTGCTCTGCACAAAGGAGACAGAGCGGAATTAGTGTCATATGTAGGGCTGGACAGTGGTCAAGAGCACATGCTCCCACAGGTTCAGGTCCTAGCCCACAACGGTCCAGAACTCCAGGTCCAGGGGCCCTGACAAACTTCTGACCTCCAACAGCATCTTATACACAATTAGGTGCACAGACATATATGCAGTTAATACACATAAAATAGAAAATCTAAAAAAAAAAAAATTTAAAGAAAAATGTTACATTTTGTCTGAAAACCAACTCATTTCATAATTTGATTTCACACTAAAGTAGTTGCCAGTTTAACCATCAAATTCTTGTTTTATGCAATCTGAAAGAGGGTTCTTCCTCCCACTGTACTGTGATAATCTTAAAACAAAAACAAATTCCATATTTTCATGTTTCCATCAGTACTTTCCCTTTGAAGTAAACCAGAATTTGTCAATGGCATGTTTAAAGTGTAAACAACAACCGTAATAATAACCACTCAGCATGCCTGTCTCTGGGACATGAACTTCTCCAGAAGTTTGAGTGCTTGGTTCCCGGGGGAACTGTGACGAAGTGGAACTACCAGAGGTGGGACCCAGTAGGAGATACTGTGAGGACATCACCTTCCAAGGAGATAAATATAGTTCTTGTGGGACCTGATGAGATAGACTGGCCCACCTCAGTCTGGATTCCTATCCCGGCAAGGGCTGTGTTTTGAATGTGAAATGTGCCCGTGTGCTCCCACAGGCACATGTCTGAGCTGGTTCCCAGTCGGTGGTGGAACTGTTGGAAGCAGGGTGGAGCTGTGAGAAGCAGGCCAAAAGGGGGCTCTGAAGGAGAAGTCTTTCAGCAGAACTGACAGCCAGGTTTAGATGCCTCTGCAGGAAGAGGGTGTCAGCCATCTGCTCACCTTCCACACCCTTCAATATTTTAAAACAGCATCCCAAAAAAAACCATTTCCAAAAAAAACGCTCCTCTGCTTCCCTCCTGGTCCACCACGAAGTACAGGTAGGCCTCCAAACCACTCCTACCCATGACAATATCCACATGAAATGGGCTCTGGGTAGCCTTCCCTCCTCACATGGATCTGCACATGCAATAAAGAATCCCTGTGGATACCAAAGGCTACTCCCCATCACAGCCCGGGGTTCTCAAATCAAAGCTGAAGTTAGAAACAGAGGCACTCATCACCCCCGGGGTTGCCTCCTCACTGGTGCTCCCCAGAACTCCTCCTCGTTCTCCTGGCTTTGCTGGGCATCACAGCATCAGCACATACACAGGTGGAGACGGCTATTTCCTTCTCAGGAACAGGGACTCTAATGCAACAGACAGAGGAGGCTAGCCCCGAAAAGTCACCCCAGAAACCAGTTCTAGAGTGACAATCGCAGCAGCACCCCCGAGCTGGGGCTGCAGATCCCCAAACCCATGCGAGAACCCTTGATTAAAACAGGCCCAGATAACAGGCACCCTCCTCAACAGCACAGCAGATCATAAAGCAAAACCACTCTCGGCATGTTTTTCTATGACTGTAGCAGAACGAGGCTGAAGTCCCAGGTACTGAAAGTTCCATGAAGGCCCTGGGCATACAGGCTGTGTGCACTGCAGAATACAGGTCTAAAGGAATGGGAGGTAAAGGAAAAGATTAAAAGCTGAGCACATCTCTACTCAAGGAGGTTACACCAAAAGAAAGTGAAAGTGAGGGTACGTGAGTGTGTGTGTGTGTGTGTGTGTGTGTGTGTGTGTGTGTGTGTGTATACGTGAGAGTGTGTCTACCTATTTGTATCTGTGTATGCACATGCGCCCACACAGACAGAAACTTGCTAGTTTTACCAAACCAAGATGAGAACGTCCTACAGCACATCTAGGACAGTGTGGCTGCAGATGTCTAAATCGGTGCACCCCCCAAACTCAGTGCCAAGGAGACCCCAAGGTCCTCCCAGCAGGCTGTCAGGAGTTTCAGCCTCCTGTGTCAACTCTCATGACAGACATCAAGGTGTATTATTTCATCTATGAATGACATCTGACAAGCCAAACCTAGGCTAGCTCAGAAAAAATCTGATTGTTTTATTTATAAAAATCCATCCCATGTCCCAATCTCTCTTTTTTTAATATTCTATAACTTGCCCTAAAAGAACAGTAGTTAAGGCAGAGGCAGATGGATCACTGTGAGTTCAAGGCCAGCCTGGTCTACAGAGTGAGTTCTAAGACAGCCAAGACTATACAGAGAAACCCTGTCTTGAAAAAAAAAAAAAAGAACAGTAGTTAGGAAATCCAAAAGCTGAAAGGCATATATTAAAATCTGCATGTAAGTTCAAGTACAGCTTAATAAAAACAAAGCAAGAGAATTAAAGTGGTTAAAAGTAAACCATTGCTTTGGTTGAGATTTGTGTAATTAGGAAACACATTAAACAACTGCCTTGGGAGTATTCTTTCCAGGTGACAGCTTCGTTTAAAGTTGGCCTTGAATGAGCTAAGAGTCAGGTATGGCTGGGTGGACTCCATCACGCACTCACACAGCAAGGCGCAATGTCTGTGTATGAAATGTCTTACTGAGGTCTGACGCCCTCATTATGTTCTCAGAGCAAAGCTGCCGGGAACTACCTGTGAATCATCATTTCATACACAGCAAGAAAGAGCAAAGCTGCGGGTTAAATGTGAGATATCACCACGCCAGCCCAGTGCTGATGTGCAGAGCCACAGGGAAGGGATGTCAGCTAAAGGAAGGCCCTCCCACCTCTGTAGACAGCTGTTGTTACAATGCAATGTGACTCACATCTTCTGCAACTGAAACCTTTGAAACACAGGAAAAATAAAGTGTCTTACCTTCTGCACCACACTCAGGAAAGGCGTCAGGCAGGGAATCTGGGTATGCCTCAGCAGGACCAATTAACGCGGAGCCGTCATTAATTATCCCACCCTGAAAAGGGCAGAGCAATCATGTCCCCTTGTCAGTAAGAGCACAAAAAGATCAGCAATAAACACATATAAGCACTCACTAGGCTTGCAGTACCTACTTCATAGACTTAACCCTTTATAGAACATCAAGAAAGCACATCTGCTGTGGCTCGATTATAAAGAAGTGCCACAGCCACGTTCCGTGGATGAAACAGGGAATGCAAGGGGCACATGACTTCTAAAGGATCTCTCTGTAAACCAAAGCTGCTCTAAAGATAATCTGTTACTTTTTTTAATTCATAATTTTTAAATAATACTACCATGCCTACTGTAACTTTTTTTTAGACAGGGTCTCACTGTCTAGCCCTCACTGGCCTGAAACCCACTATGTAGACCAGGCTGCCTAGAACTCAGAGGCTTGCCTCTGCTTCTTGAATGCTGGAATCAAAGGTGTGCACCTCCATACTCAGCTATAGTGTGAAAGCACACTGTTTAAAATCTGCCACCGAGTTTTTAAAAAATGCACTACTACAAAAAAAAAAAAAAAAAACAAACAAACAAAAAACGAAAACAACTGTCAGTATCCTTAGGGCCTGATCATTTAACTACTGGGGACTCATCAGAAAGCCATCAAATTTTATCAAATTACAAGTGATATCATATCAACAGCACCTCAGGTGATCTGATAAGACATTTACATGAGAAAGCCACCTGTGCACACCATAAAGAAATAAAAAGAGTCATTTTTATTTTATTGTATGTGTAGATTTGTGTGCCTGAATGGATGTATGCGCACCACAGGTGTGCAGTGACTACAGAGCCAGAGGTGTAAGAGTCCCTGAAATTGGAGTTACAGGCAGCTGTGCACACCTAATGTGAGTGCTAAGAACTGGACCCAGGTCCTCTGCAAGAACAGCAAGAGCCTTAACTTCTGAAAACAGACATATTTTTTAAAAAAAAATTTTTTTGAGCAAGGTATGATACTCATGGCTATAAACCCAGCACTTGAGAGGCTAAGGCACAAGGCAGGCGGACCACTGGGAATCACTGGGCTACACCGTGAAACCCTGTTTAAAAATTAACCAAACTTGGATCTCTGTGTGATCACTACTTTAATGACGTATCTAGGTTTACAGATTCAGGCCTCAAGGTTATTGCCTCTTTGTCCCACTCAGACGGCAGTCACCAGAGTGGTACAGCGGGGACGCCATGACAGGACTTTATGGACTGAACACTCCAATCACAGACAAGCAGATGTATAATCCTTAAGCAATTACGTCACTGAAATACTAACTCCTTTGTGCTTTAACATCCGTCTTTCTGTCTTCTCTCAACAGTTTTTTGCACCAATACTACAATCAATATATCAAATGCCAAGAGAAACCCTCTCTCCTCTCCACCTGATAAGATTCACTGATGTGAACTCTTCATAAATGTCCATCTGACAAGGGAACAGGTGCTCCTCCAGCACATGTGGAGTGCTCTCTAGGACAGGCTAGGGGATAAGTCCATTTACAGAGATTAAAGTCACAGACTATGTGTTCTGATCACAAGAAAAAAAAAATCACTAGGTGGGCCTGCATCTGCACACCTGTAAGCCGGCACCCAGGAGGCCCTTGAGGACCGAGACCCCTGAGCTTCAAAGTGAGACCCTGCCTCGGAGCATAAGGATGAGGAGGAGGAGGAGAGGAGGAGAGGAGGAGAGGAAGACGGAGACCCAGAACCAGGAGGGCATGGACGACGACAAGGGTGAAGATGAGGGCGATGAAAACAATTAGGAACAACAGAAGAAACTAGAAAACCAAGAAATACTCAGATGTTACCACAGTTCTAAAGAGCCAACGACTCAATGAGAAATTACAGATAAATCAGAAAATACACTAAACTGAATAAAAATGGAAATAAAATGTAAAAATATATGAAGAGGCTGAATGCTCAGGGGAAATGTTATTACTGTAAATGCCTGTGTCCAACAAGAACAGCATCAAATCAATACGCTGTCACAAAAGGAGGCAGAGAGCAGGACAGGGAGGTGGCACCTGCCACCAAGTCTGACTCTGCCTGAAATGGACCCAAGATCAGTTTGACTTCTCTTAAACTGTCCAATCTTCACAGACGGTCAACGTGCACATCTCATTGCATGTCCAAAACAAAGTTGGCAGCAGCTACATCAGGAATCCCACAACAAAGACAAAGAATGAGCAGGTACCTTGTCTCCGTTGTTTAAAGCCCATCTAACTTCTATTAACACCCAGACCAGTCTCTGCCTGTCTTTCACATCTCAATAGGGCGAAATCCTCCAGGACTCCACTCCCACAGAGAACAGGGAAGCAAGAGAAGACAGCCTTAACTTCACGTGGCCTTTCTCCCTGAAGCCCTGCACTGGGTTTACATAAGCAGCAGATTCATGGCCTGAGCCTGGTGTCTAGAACAATGACAAAGGAAGCAAGAAGAGCATTGGGGACAACACTGTCACCACGGACTGACTACTCTAGGTTGTGATTCTGAAATGTCCTTCAAAAGATCACCCTTTTGCAGTCAACTAAGAAGGTCAAAAAAATTCATCTTCGCCTAGATCCACTAGCATCAGGGAAATTCAATATCCTGGCACTCATGTGTCTTGGGGATCATATGTAGTGGGTAGCTGCTCCAGCTTTGTCCTGGAAGTACTACATCCATTGAGGCTTCCAGTAACTGTCACACCTACGAGGTGGGGCCGAGACAGGAGCACTTAAGACCTGAGCTCTCTTGGTTCCTGGACCCTGGAAGCTGGAGGTAGACCGAGCAGAGTTCTCCAGAGAACACCGCTGGACTGCACTTCACCTTTCCCAGACCCTGTAACCTATCCCTTCACTTGTAAGTTACCCCACAAAATAAACCTCCCTTTTAACTACGTGGAGTTGCCTTAATATTTCAACCAATATCATATATCCTAGAAACTGAAGTTATACAAATGTGTAGTTTCTGCCAGAGAAAGGAACAAACACGACACAGTCATTCATTTCTTTCTAGAAAGCTAATGAAATGAAATGGGAAAGTGTGTTTAAGAGCAGAGACACCCACAACAACTGACAGTGACATTCAAAACAAGTGAGGAAATATTAACAATGACAACGCCTGTTTCCCCAGTGCCTGGGAAGCCAAGGCAGAAGGGTCCCAAGCTGAGGGCCTGCCTGGGTGACATCTGAGACCCTGTCTCAGATCTAAAACAAATGAAAAAGTCACAGCAAGAGTTCCACATTTCAAAAAACATGAACCACGTACAGTCAAGGACCTCAGAAATACAATTTGCACAGATCCACCTTTACAAAACTGTGCAATGACCACTTCTGCTAGATCCTTACACAAAGAAAGAGTATGGGCTCTGCTCAGAAAGTCTGTCACTCAAGAACACCTCCTAAAGGAACTCCCAGAGTCCATGACATCTCTCTCACCTTCTCAATGTATTGTGACATCTCACGTTCTCAATGTATTCTGATACAACAGAGAATCAGTTACTCTCCCAAGCCCTGGGCACCAAAGCTTTAAAGTCTATGAATTGAGCCTGGGGGGACTGGTGCACGCCTTTAATCCCAGCACTCAGGAGGCAGAAGCAGGAATGATCTCTATGAGTTCAAGGCCGGCCTGGTCTACAGAGTGAGTTCCAGGACAGCCAAGGCTACACAAAGAAGCCCTGTCTCAAAAAATCAAAAATCTATGAATGGAAAACTTCCAATTTCTACACCACCATGAGCAGAAGCTCTGCCACAGACAACAGATGCCCAGCTGTAACTTCTACTTCCTAGTAAATCCCAAAACTCCAAAGTGATGGAGCTTTTCCCTGAATTTCTACATGCCACGGGAGAAAACACTTTACAGTACATGCTTCTCAGAAAGACTACAAACCTTGAAGAAGTCTTCCAGCTGCTTGCTGTTGTACAAGGCAGGAATGTTGGCAGAGAACTGCAGCAGATCTTCAGCACACTGGCGTCTCTCTTCAATAACGGTTTTGTCAAATCGCCCTAGAATTCAATGAGCGTCAACACTTAGGGAGAGAAGGACAGTTTGGCTTTGTGACAGTTTAGGCCCAGGGAGCAAAGCCACCACAGGCCACGCTGCCCATCTGCAGTGCTTACCATGCAAACTTCAAAGTCATATCAAGGCCTTACAATGTTTTTGATGAAATGAAGCAGCACTGTCAACTGATAAATAGACTGTATCCAAACCCAGGTCCTGCCCATGTAAGAAACTCACTATGTAAGAAGATGGCAATTTGAAACTAAAGTTGAAAAGAGAATTTTAAAGAATTCAAATGGCTTCCTCTAGTAATTTCATACCGTAATTACTCATATAATTTTCCCTTTTCTACTCTTTTTTATTTACAAAGGAGGCTGAAGAGAGGGAATTATGAGAACATCTGTATCAGCAATGGGGTCAAAACCTCAGCTTGAAGCTGAAAGCTTTTATGCTGAATTCTCTACATGCGGCTGGTGGCAGGCGTGAAGGCACCAAGCACAGGCATGCTCCACTCCACACGGAGATGGCACAGTGGCTCACGGCACAGTGGCTCGCACACCAGCTCTAATGATACTCTCAATGTGAGCGCTTATACGAGATTTTCCAGTGTGATAACGCTATACAGCTTTCCCATTCCATCACCCGTTGACATGTCACACGCCTGCCCCGCATCACACTGGCTGCCTTGTAACGTTTTAAAATACCAAATCAAAAGGGCAGTGTCTTCACAGCCTAAAAACATTCTAAGTGGTTTTGCAGAGCATTAACAGAATACTAAGACAAAAGGCGCCCCTAGGTGCCAAGACACTGAAATCCCTGTGCTTGTGGTAAACTATCTATGTAACTTTTAAAAGTTATAGGACTGGGGGGAGGAGATGGAGCTAGTCCTGGATTCAAATACAAGCTCCTGCACTCCCTGCTAGAAGGTGTCTCGTGGACAATGTGAGTCACAGACTGTTAAGTCTCCTGTGGCCACAACAGCCCTGAACACTACACAGATCATCATGGTGTCTGAATCTTCACAAAGTTTCATAGTGACTAGCACACAAAGCATGCTAGCAAATCTGTGTGGGCTGTTGCTGATTAACAAAGACAGAAATATCCTCTGTAAAAACTGTCTTACAGTGTAAATCCTTATAGATGACCTTAATAGTGTACATAGAAAGACAGACAGAAAAACAGACAGACCGAACCACAGCTCACAGACAGACTGTAGAGTCAGGAACGCTGGAGACCTCCACGTGTTCTTTTGCCGCCCTCAAGAGCCCTGGACCTGGTAAAAGCCAGTGGCAGTCAGCGGCAGGGTTCCTACTATCTGGGATTCTGGTTTACTACAGAACAAGTCACCAGTTGCTATCCAAACAAAAAATTTTCTAGGTTCTGGCTGGCCTAGACCCCATTATATAGACCAGGCTGGCGTTGCACTAAAAAATCTCTGCCTGCTTCTGCCTCCAGAGTGCTGAGACTAAAGGGCACAGGTCCAGCCTCTCACTTTCTCCCTTATCAAAATGCCCAACTTCCCCTGACACGTGCAGCCAAGCTGCTTCATCCCCTGTAGGCCTGGACTTAGGTCTGACTATCGACATAAGGCACGCTATTGCTTCCCCGGAATCCAATGGAAGATAGCTGCAAACACCCTCTCCCTGCTTCTCTCCCGGGTCCCTTCCTGCTAGCAGGAAATGGTGCTGTGGAAGGCAGAGGGAACAAAGCAGGGGCTGTAACTTCTGGGCACTGTGGCACTTCCATCCCAGGCTGCACCCAGACTTCCAAACATGCAAAAGAAACTGCCTTCTTCTATCCTACATGAAACTGTGCCACATGTAACCATACTGCGGATGACGTCACCACGATGCTAAATGTGACTGTCACTTCTCAGTTCATATGCGACAAGTAAAACCAACTTTCCCGAAGACAAGAACACTTCCCTATCCATCATATCACCTGGAAATAAAATGTCCAACATCTCAATAAGTACAATAAACATATGAGTTGAAGTAATCTATAACGTATTCAATATTAAGAAAAATTCCAAAAATTCAAACAGATGAAATATCCATGGTTCCTTCTGGTGTGTAAGTAAGCATGAACCTGTACTTACAATTACAGCACAAAGTATTTCTCTCTTTAAAGAATACTTAATTCGGAGGAGAAAGGGCTGGGTAGGTAAAGCACCTACCGTGTGTCTTAGATCTCTATGGCTGTGATCAACACCACAGCCAAGTACTTGAGGAGGAAAGGGTTTATTTGGCTTACAATTCCACATCACAGCCCATCATCAAAAGAAGTCAAGGCAGGGACTCAAAGCAGGAACCTGGGGCAGGAGCTGATGCAGGGACAATGGAGGATGCTTTCTGGCTTGTTCCTCTTATTTTGCTCAACCTGCTTTCTTATACAGCTCAGGGCCATCTGTCCAAGGGTGGCACCACCCTCCATGGGCTGGGCCCACCATAATCAACCACAGGCCAATCTGGTAGTAGCATTTTCTCAATTAAGGTTCCCTCTTCCTGTCCAACTGACTTGTGAAATCAACCAATCACAGAGCAGGACAGCAGAATCCTGGCCCTAGGGTCCAAGATCAGGGAAAGAAACACAGCCTGTGTTTGGGACCTGACCCAGAGAAGTGAACACTTTATCCCCAAACCCAGAACCAAGGAAATATGCCCTGACTCTGAAACTAGTACCAAAATAACACTCTTGGCCCCTAGAATCAGAGTCAGTGAAAGAAATGTGCCCTGGCCTTAGAGGTAGTGTCAAAAAGCCAAGAAAAGCCAGTATAAGAAACACAGTTTGGCCCTGAAATCAGGGCCATCTCTGCCCCTTGCCCACAAAACTGGCAAATTCCTAGGCAGAAAAAAACTAACCTATCACAGTTGACTCCACCCCCTGGACATCCTATATAAACCGCCCTGCCTGGTCAGTTGTGAGCTGTTCTCTCCACCCTGGTAGAGGCAGTTACTCTCCTGGACTCCTCCTTCCCAAATAAATCTCTTTCTCAAAAGAGTTTTGGGTGAAGACCTTCACTCACTGGCACACAGAAGAACCTTGCTGGGACGTCCCATAGTGGATTGAGCAAGGGGGGAGCTGTACAGAAGAACCTTGCTAAGACATCCCATAATGGACTGAGCAAGGGGGAGCTGAACAGAAGAACCTTGCTAAGACATCCCATAGTGGATTGAGCAAGGGGGAGCTGAACAGAAGAACCTTGCTAAGACATCCCATAGTGGACTGAGCAAGGGGGAGCTGAACAGAAGAACCTTGCTGGGACGTCCCATAGCTGACTGAGCAAGAGAGCTGGTAACACTGAGCCAGAGATTGTGGCTCTCCAGGAGAGGAGCAGGATTGCTGTATCCTGCAGGGAGACCATCCCCCATCACACCAGGTATAGCCTGACTTTCCCAAAGAGTTAGGATACCCTTCCCTGCTAAAGCAGTTCCAGGCCTGACTCTCCCAAGAAGTCAGAAAAAATTTCCCTTCCAGAATTGGGATGTTTCTTTCCAGTCCCAGCTGTCAGAGCTGTGCTAAACAGCTCTAGGTGTCTGGGACACCTTCAGGGCAGAGCTGTTGTTCTGAGCAGCTCGAGGTGTCCGGGATACCTCGCCCTCCAGGGCTGAACTGTCTCCTTGCCATTTCAGCCATCAATTTACTAACAGTGGACAGTAACTAAGACCCACTGCAAAGCCAGATATGATTGCAAATGCCTATAACCCTAGCACTGGGGAGAAGGAGGCAGAAGATTAGGCATCCAAGGGCATCCTCAGCTAAGTAGCAAATCAAAGACCATCCTGAACTGTATGGGATCCTAAGATTGCATGGGTAATAGATGCTGGGCAGCAGATGTGGCCTAAAGCTATCTGACCGCCAATGAAGTATTCTTTTCACTATGGCCCCAGCAGAGTAAATGCATCACTGACATTCTGCAGATTGTAGTAATACTCCTTACTGCTGAGGTTTACCTACTCAGTATGAGAGAAGCTAAAAAAATGGATGGCTAACCAACAATTCTCTCCACACAACCACAGCTGTGGCCTGCAGGGCTCACTAGAGTTATCAAGTGCTACAAATGAGCTGTACCTTTTACTAAAAGAGATAAATTACTCATTTATTAAAAAGTGATGAGGAAATGTGGGGATAGATAAAGACAACCCATTAACAACAAGCACTAAGCTGAAAGTATCCATTTAGAAGCTACTCTCACACAGTGGCAACTGTATGACTTAAAAAGCCAAAACTGTGTCTTCAACATCAAAGTTAAAACTATAAGTTGTTAGATTACACAGTCTAGGAGGGTGGAGAGCTGGCTCAGTGGTTAAAAGCACATACTGCTCTCGCAGAGGACCGGAGTTCAATTTCCAACACCCACATTGGATGTCTCACAACTGCCTGTAACTTGAGCTCCAGGGGACCATGGGTACCACACTCACATGCACATACCATAACTTAAATGCTTTAAAAATTCAAAGTATAGAAAGCACAAGGTGAGGATACAAACACCCCTAATAGCTCTCAGAAGGTATCAACGTGGGCAGGCGTACTTCACATGGGGCAAGAGTGTTGCTCTCTACAGATGAGATCTCACTAAACACAACACTGTTCAACATTTGCTTAAACTAAAAAATGTAGCTCAGACAGACCATGGTGCTTCACACCTTTAATCCTAGCACTTAGGAGGCAGAAGCAGAAAAATCTTTGTCTGAGGTCAGCCTGATCAATATAGCAAGTTCCAAGCCAGCAAGAGCCACAGAATGACACCTTGTCTCAAAATCCATTAATTAACTTTAGATGAGAGAAAACTAAATACATATTCATGTCTATGTATATGCATACACACACACACACACACACACACACACACACACACACACACACACACATCTCATGCACCCTTTTAATACCAGCACATTTCCAACAGCTTCAGACTGGGGTACATCCATGTCATGTGTGGTAGTTTGAATAAGAATGTCCCCCATAGGCTCATAGATTTGAATGCTTGGTCACCAGGGAGTGGCATTATTTGAAAGGATTGGGAGGTGTGGCCTTGTTGGAGGAAGTATATCACTGGGAATGAGCTCTGAGGTTTCAAAAGTTCATGCCAAGCCCAGGGTCTCTCTCCTTCTGCTACCTGTGGATCCGGAGTACAACTCTCCACTACTTCTCCAGCACCATGTCTGCCTGTAATCTGCAATGCTTCCCACAAAGGTGATATAATGTACTAAATCTCGGAAACTGTAAGCAAGCCCAATTAAATGCTTTTTTTTTTTTAACAAGAGTTGCTGCGGCCAATGGTGTCTCTTCACATGAGTAGAACACTAAGAAAATATACATGATACAATTCTCCAAGTGTGGTTCGAGGTGTCCTGAGGGTCAGTCAACATTGCTAATCATTTTTGTGGTTATACCATGGCAGCAGCTGCATCTTTCTGAGTTGACACTTGCACTAATGGTCTACACACAACGGCAGAAAACTGTGGCCCTCTTAGCAGGATACCAGGGCAAAGCACCAAACCCACTAATAATTCTTTCACTACTTTCTGCCACTTACTCATATTTTTAAAAACTTTCATGGCAGTTTCACTGAGAAAATACCCTCAAGGAAACAGTAACAATTATTAAATTTATTAAATCCTGACCCTTGGAGAACAAACTGTGATTAGTCAAACTTGGACAGGAGACAGACATTTTCTCAAAAAGAAAAGTGAGTCTAACACTTCCAGGAGGACTAACTGCTGCCGGTGAGAAAATTCTAGCCATGAGACAACTTGAGCTTGCCAGCTTCCTGGGACTTAAAATCTTTTTAGAGATCTCTGACCATATAAACATTTGCTGGCATCATCTAACCAAACCAGGAACCATCTGTAAGATCTGCAAAACATGGGCATCAAAATATTTGTCTTTTCTTAGGATTCATTTTTACTTATTAGTGTTTGCCTGCATGTAAGTCTGTGCACCTCATGAGTGCCTGGTGACCTCGGAGGTCAGAAAAGGGTGTCAGAACTGAACTATAGTTACAGATGGTAGTGAGCTGCCTTGTGGGTGCTGGGAACCAAACCAGGATTCTATGAAAGAGCAGTCAGGATTCTTAACTGCTGAGCCATCTCTCCAGCCCTAACAGAATACTCTTCAAATGAGCAAAGGAAAATGTTACAGTCAGACAGAGGTAACAGGTGCATTCACAAGACTGCCCAAGAACTGTAACTCAGCACTCCAAAAGATCACTTCTTCCTCCACAGAGCTTCAAAGTCTATGGTGCAGTTAGTCTGCAAGAATTAATCACCAGTAAAGTTCTGGTCCACTGAAGACTGTTCAGTTAAACATCCCTCCTTCCACAAGCATCGTCTGAGATGTATTCCCACGGACTGCACAGCACATTGTAGAACTGAAATCTGGCTCAACTCCAGTGTCTTCTTTTCCCTTTTGTTCCCCTTTTCTTTCTTTCAGTTGCTACTGTGATAAATAGTGATAGCTAGAATCCATATAAATAATGGTCATTTCTGGCCCTCAATCATTTTTAAGAAGATAAAGAGAATTTCTGGGACCCAAAAGCCTGCCTATCATTCATGTGTACTTCCTATGCAGACAGGAGAATGGGTTAATATGAAAATTCACTGAAAGACTGCTAGGAAAAGTATGCTTCAACTCCAACAAATACAGCAGCTTATCCTCTTCCTGTGACTATTTCCCTACACTATGCAGACCCTGAACACACTCTCAGTGACATCATCATTTATGAAGAGGCCAAGAAGGGGTGCTCTTACTGTAGCGTCAGTTCTTTGGGGTAATTCTGGAGATGGCAGCTAAGGTTCCTCACACTGCCACTTCACTTTCACTTTGTTTTTTTCCCCCCCCTTCTTGTTTTCGAGACAAGCCTTGTAGCTCTGGGTGGCTTTACACTCGTGATTTCCTGCCTCAGCATCCTGAGTGCTGGATTATAGGTGTGCACCACTACATAGAGCCTAGAAGCTTCATAAAGTTATTTGCACATTCGATTATACTCAGAAGTGGGCCAGTGGTGTATCAGTCTTGTGCTTCCCATGCAAGACAAAGCAATGTGACAGAGAGGCTGCTGCTCACTTCTTCCACAGGACACTGAGTTTCTTCAAGGACAGAGCTTATTTGGGTCCTCATTCCAATGCCTGCTTTTTTAAATGTTTCTTGAAGTAAGGGTGCCACACAGTTTTCAAAGAAGTTAATGTTGGGCTGAAATTCATCCAAGAAGACACTTGGACTAACAGATCTGGGCATCTGCCCATGCTTGCTGGGCACAGTGGCAGCACAAGAGTGGCCACCAAGGTCAGCAGCAAAGAGCAGCCCACACTGTAAACAGAGACAAGTGAAGACATAACTGAATGTCGGAGCTGGGACCCAAGGCTACAACTGAAGGGAACAGCACACAACAGGAGAGGAAATGAACCAGTGGTTCTGATGCTACTGCCCTGACGCCCAGGTCTCTAACTCTCAGCTTGGCACAGAAAGGTGCTTCTTCTCCAGGTCTGGCCCTATATCTGTTATTTTCCTCATTTGTCATAAAATACCTAAAGGAAACAGTTGAAGGGCAGATTTACTTGGATCATGGTTTGAAGAGACGCAGTCCACAATGACAGAGACATGTGGTGGTAAAAGTTTACTCATCCAGGAAGGATCTGGAAGCAGAAAAAGGGCAGGAAGCAGGACAGGATTCTAAACCTCAAGGCCCGCCCTATAATAACCCACTTCCTCCAGCCAGGCCCCACCTCCAAAGGTTCCACAGTACAGCATCACCAGTAGAGGAATAAGCCTTCAACACTTGAGCCCCTGGGACAGAGTTCACATTTAAACATCAACAGCACCCAAGATGCTTTATGACTTATTTCAGGATAATGCCCAAACTCTCAGACTACTAAGTATTTGTTAATTAATACTGGCAACAAGTTTAGATGCCCACCTCACACTCAGGTGAACGCCCCTGATGCTGCTAGACCATCCAGGGTTCCCTGCATCTGTCCCCCGATCTCCAGTTGTAAAACATGCAGAATGTCTTGAGGAAGTAGTATGAAGATGGTGAGTCCTACAGCAGCCTGAAGAAATCCCTACTCTGTGGAGATGCTGCACAGAGTAGGGGCCAATAAACACAGCCATTTAGAATTATCCCAAGGTCAGGAAGGGCGTTGGAAAGGTTCAATCATGCCACTTCTATTGATCACCTCTTCAGGGCAATTCCAAAACCAGGGTCACATGTGTGCCTTTGGTGGCAGCAACCCCACTTCCAGGCAACGAAATCCATGAAGTAGTTATTACTACGTGACAAACTGGTGTCAGACAGCCTCTGAGCGTCAGGACCTAAAGGTAGGTGCAGCTGGGTGGCTCTAGCGTGGGGTCCCACCCTGTCAGCCAGGGCTGCAGTCACCACAAGGCTAAGTTAGCACTGGAGAATCTGCTCCACGTTCACCCACAGACTGGGCACATTCCGTACTTAGTGTCTGATGGCTGGAGGCCCCATTTCTCATCATGTGGGCCTCGTCACAGGTTTCCAGTATCTTATAAGAAAGCTGGTATCCCTTCAAGGGAAGGGACTGGGGCAGGGATGTAGGGAGGAGAAAGAGGAGACGGTTAGGAAAAGGAGGGAGCAGAAGGAACAGAAGAAGGAGGAAGAAAGAGGAAAGCAGGGAGAATCGGAGAGAGGTAAGAAAGGGGGGAGGAAGGGAGAGAGGGAGGGAAGTGAAACAGCATCAAGGAGAACTTCTATAGCCAAATCTCAGAAACAAGGAACCGTCACCTTTGCTACAGATCCCAATGACCAACCCTGATCCAATACCAGGCAGGGTGACATACGCACACTGTGGATTTGGATGTAAAATGTCCCCATAGCTCATATATTTGAATACTGCGCTCCAGCTGGTAGTACTTTCAGGGGAAGCTGTGGAACCTTTAAGAAGTAGGGCCTAGTGGGCAGACATGGGCCACTGGAGACAAGCCTTGAAGGTCTTAGCTGATGTTCCTTACAGTCCTCCCTCTATACTTCCTCATCAGTACTATGTGAGACATCACCACAAGCTCCCGCTAACCCAGACCCACTGCAGACACCGTGATGGACTGTGTACCTGAACTACACACACTCCGCTAACACAGATCCACTGCAGACACCGTGATGGACTGTGTTCCCTGAGCTATGAACTAAAACAAATTCTTCCCCCATAAGTTGTTTCTATCACAGAAAAGAGGAAAGTAACTAAGAAAATTAGA
>CABHPP010129579.1:24920-41495 GCA_902168425.1 Peromyscus attwateri | reverse complement strand
CTTTACATGCTGCTTGTCCTGGCGGTTGCTGGCTGGCAGGCTGGCAGGCAGTGACTCCTTCTGCCTTCCTGCTCTTTTAATTCTCTCTGTTAGTCCCGCCTACTTCCTGCCTAGCCACTGGCCAATCAGTTCTTTATTAGCAACACATTTGCCATACAGAACAGCCCACAGCAACCCACAATGGTTTGGGCCCTCTCCCATCTGCTAAGAAAATGCCTTATAGGCTTGCAAGATGATCTTATGGAGACATTTTCTTAATTGCGGTTCCCTCCTCTCAGATGACTTTATCTTGTGGCAAGTTGACATAAAACTATCCAGCACAGTGATATAGCTGGACCTTAAGGTAGATTGATTTCCAGCTCCTTAAGGAATCTTCATATTGGTTTACATAATGGCTCTACAAGTTGCATCACCCTCTCTTCACTTAGATTCACCCCATTCCCACTTCCCTTCATGTCACTTAAACACCACTGTTCCATCTGTGTTGCTCCCCATGCACTACCATGGCAATGGTCTCTTTTTACTTTTGTACTTTTTGCAGTTAATCCAACATATATAAACACATATGAAGTTTCATGTCTAGGAGTCCCTGATGAGAGGAAACATGCAGTGTTCATCTTTCTGGGTCTGATTTACCTCATTCAATATGATCTGTAGCTGCATACATTCACTTACAGTCTTCTTGATTTTCTTAACCTTACAGCTGAATGGTATTCCTTTTGCATGTATACCACATTTTCATTATTTATTCATTGGTTAGACAATATTTAGGTTGTTTAAAATTCTAGCTATTATTAATAATAAACATGGCTCAGCAAGTAGGTGTGGAGTAGGTACAGCCTGCATTGTCTCCTAGCATTTTCAATGTTTTGCGTTTCATATTTAGGCCTTTGATCCACTTGGACTTAGTTCTTTTACAAGGTGATAGATATGAGTCAAATTTCATTTGTCTTCATATGAACATACAGTTTTTACAGTACCATTTGTTGAATTTTTTTCTTTTCTCCAGCTTGTGCTTTTGGCATCTTCATTAAATAATTAAATAGTAAATGTGTGGGCTCACATCTAGTTCTTTGATTTTCCCCCACTGTTCTTCATGTCTTTTTTTCTCCTCCAAATACCTCCCAATACACCATGGCTCTGTAATATATCTTAAGACCTGAAATGATAATCTCCCCAATAATTTTTTAGCTAAAGATTATTTTGGCTATCTTGGGTCTTTTCTGGTTCCTTATGAATTTTGGAATAGTCTTTTCTATTTCTGTGATTAATAAAATGGAGATTTGGATATAAATTTCATTAAATCTATAAATAACTTTTGGTAGTTGTCCTGGCTAGTTTTATGTCAATTTGAAACTAGCCAGAATCATCTGAAAGAAGGGAACATCAACTGAGGAATTGCCTCCATAAGATTCAATTTTAGGGCATTTTATTGGTTAGTTATTGATATATTAGGGCCCAGGTTATTTTGGATAGTGTTTTACCTGGGCTGCTGGTCACTCTTTCTATAAGAAAGCAGGCTGAGAAAACAAGGAGGGTCAATCAACTAAGCAGCACCCCTCCATATCCTCTTTATAAACACCTGCCTCCAAGATCCTGTTCTGTTTGTGTTTCTGTCCTGGCTTCCTTCAATGATGGACAACAATGTGAAAGTGTAAGGCAACTAAACCATTTCCTACCCAAGTTGCTTTTTGTGATCATGTTTTATCAAAGCAACAATAATACTAAGACAATAGAATTATCATTTTCACAATATTAATTATACCAATCTGTGAAAATGGATTTCTATTTTCTACTATCTTTCCCTGTACCTTACTTCAAAGGTTTAAAGTTTTCATTGTAGCGGTCCTTCACTTTCTGATTTAGGTAGAATTTTGGGGATCTCTAACATATATCATAGTTTTTATTATGTTGAGATTTGTTCTCCTTATGCATCCATGGACTAGGATTTTTATTATGAAGGCATGTTGGATTTTGTCAAAAGACTTTTAATCATCTATTGAGATGATCATGTGATTTTGATCTTCAAGTTCATTCATGTCGTTTATTACGTTCATTGACTTCTGTATGCTGAACAACCTCTTCTTTTCAGGTATAAAACTAAGTTGGTCATGGTGGATGATCTTATTGTGAATGTCTGCATTCTGTTTACAGATATTTTATATGAGTTTTTTTGAGACTGTTAATTGAGAATATTGTCCTGTAGTTTTCATTATTTGTTGTCTCTAAATGATTTGGGTATTAAATGGTAACTGTGTTAGTAGATTGAATTTGTGGTTGTTACTCCTATTTCTATTCTGCTTAATGTTAGGAAGAATTGGAATAGGGAGCCTCTAAGGGTCTTACCTAAGTCCTCTGTAAATATGTTATGGTTGTGCACCATGTTGTTCTTGTGGAACTCATAATAGTGGCTGTAGGGGCTATCTCTGACCCTTTTACTCCTACTGGGTTGCCTCATCCAACCTTGGTTTCAAGGTATTTGCCTATTCTTATCGTAATTTGTTATGCCATGTTTGGTTGATATCTCTTGGAAAACTGCTCTTTTCTGAAGAGAAATGGAGGAGGAGTGGATATAATGGAGAGGGGCTGCTCAGAGGCAGGTCTGGGAGAAGATAAGGGAGGAGAAACTGCAGGAGGGATATAATATATGAAAGAAAATAAATAAATAGATAGATAGATAGATGATAGATAGATAGATAGATAGATAGATAGATAGATAGACAGATAAATAAATTTTTTAAAAATTACCTTAGGCAAAAGAATTTTTTAAAAAAGAAATATTGGTTGTAGTTCTTCCTTGATATTCTAGTAGAATTATGCTGTGAATCCATCTAGCACTGGACTTGTGTTTTTGTTGGAAGGCTTTTATTACTATTTCAATATCTTCACTTGCTTTGGGGCTGTTTAGGTTGACTTCTTTTTGGTTTAAATTTGAGAGTTATTCACAGTGCTCTCTTCTACAGCTCAGGACCACTTTTCTAGGGATGGGACCAGCCACAATGGACTTAGCTCTCCCACATCAATCATTAATCAATAAATGTCCACAGATATGCTGATTGAGGCAGTTCCTAAATTGAGGTTCATTTTTTGCCCAAGTGACTCTAGTTTGTGTTAAGTTTGCAAAAACTAATAGCAAATAGTTTATATTTCTCTGTGTAAAGTATATTTTCACACCTAAAATGGTGTGAATCAATTTTGGTCCTTATCTCAATCATTATCAGAGAGGCTTCCTCCAGAAGCTGATGGGAGCAGTTGCAGAGACCCACAGCCAAACATTAGGTGCAAAGAGAGTCCATAATGGAGATCTACATCTGATGCCTCACAATGGGCCTGGAAAAAAACCCTCAGAAGTAGGAGAGGAAGAATTATAGGAGCCAGAGGGGTTGAGAAGACCAGGAGAACACAGCCTGCAGAATCTACTAAGCAGGACTCAAAGGAGCTTGCAGAGACTGGAGCAGCAATCACAGAGCCTGCATAGGTCCTCGGCCTATATGCAATGGTTGCTAGCTCGGTGATTCTGTGGGATTCCTAACAGTAGGAGTAGGCATGTCTTTGACTCTTTGCCTGATCTTGGAACCATATTCCTCCTACTGGGTTGTGTCAAGCAGCCCTGATCTGAGGCTTTGTGCTTAGTCATATTGAATCTTGTTATGACATGTTCAGGTTGATATCCCTGGGAGGGCTGTTTTTTTTTCTGAAGGTAAATAGAGAAGAAGTAGATCTGGGGAATAGGGAAGGTAGGGGGAATGGGAGGAGTGGATGAAGGAAAACTGTGGATTTACTGACTAAGAGAAGAAAAATAAATAAAAATATTAATATTAATAAAATAGGAATCAATTCTTCCAAATCCAATTCTTATATACAGTTCTCTTTCTTTATAGCTTCAAAGCAACATAAGGATTCATTATAGAAGTGTTATCCACCATTTTGAATGCAAGGTCAATAATTCATATAATCAGAATCAATGATAAGAGCAAAATGAGAACATTATCCTGGAGATTGGTTAGGAAACTGACAAAAGAAGAATTTTTCCCTCCAGTAGACATGGACATTAGTGATTTGCATACCTAGGATTACATGGGTATTACTAAAACTAGTATAATTAAAGGCCTTGAATACTGAACTCCAGTGACACAAAAACTGTAGAAGTAGGTCTGTGATTCTTTTGAGCTTACTATGCCAGTCATAAAGCAGTAACAAAGGCTTTTCCTATATCTAATCTTTCTTAATGGTCAGTTGAACTTGTGATTTTTAATTACTTTCAAAAGGAAACATCTATGATCAGCATCCAGTCAAGATGTTTATCATGACTTTTCTTTAATCTAACCAGATAACTAAAATCCCTTTATGGATATTTGGGATAGTAGCTAAACTTCATCAGTAGAATATCATCTTGTTTATTAGTGAGGACTCTGAAAAAAATGTATAGTAAAGCACTATGTGAAAAGAATACTGTAAAAATTTTCACCAATATCTGTTCTCAACCTAACACATGTTTATGGACATCTGCACTAATGCTGATCAGCCTCCATTCTGCTAGTCCCATGTCTATGCAAGAAGAGCACCAATTTCCTTCTTAACAAACCCATGTTTCTATTAGAACATGATGTTTGCTACTGAATCCTGCAAATGTTGCTTCTATTATTGTTTATACATTGAAGATGGGGCTTCATTCAAGGCTTAGTTGCTAGGGATTCTGTAAGCATGTTATAAAATAAGTGGATTAGCAGAAGAAATTTATTTATAGATGGATTTGGAGCCTAGAATTCAAAGAGCAAGTTTATGAAGTTGATGGTCCAACATCTTACCTTTACAACTCACTTTTCTTTCAAATCACTCAACAACATGGAGCTGTCAACCAAACAACTATCTCAGAATTCATTCTTCTGGGAGTTTGTGAAGATCCAGATTTGCAGCCTTTCATCTTCAGCCTCTTCCTGTCCACATATCTGATCACCATCTGAGAAAAGTTGCTCATCGTCTTGGCTGTTACCTCTGACTCTCAACTACACAAACCCATGTACTTCTTTCTCTCCAACCTGTCCTTTAATGATATCTGTTTAATCACAACCACAATCCCAAAGATGTTGGTCAATATCCAAGCTCAGGATCAAACCATCACACACACACATACACACACACACACACACACACACACACACACACACACGATGCCTCTCTTGGATCTGTCTGTCTTATCTTGGATTTTGGTAGCATAGAAAATTATTTCCTTGCAGTGCTGGCCTATTACCAACTTTGTTGCCATCTGTCACCCTCTGAAGCACACAGGTATGAATGCACATTTCTCTGTTATGTCAGTTCTCTTCTCTCTGTTCTTTAGCATTATATATTCTTTATTCCACACTCTGATGGTGTTGCTGCTGTCTTTCTGCACAGAAATTGAACTCCCCCACTTCTTCTGTGAGCTGGCTCAGATCATCAAACTTGCCTGTTCTGATAATTTCATCAACTATCTGCTGGTATACACTGTGTCTGTTCTATTTTTTGGTAGTCCTGTCTTTGGAATCATTTTGTCTTATATTCAAATTGTCTCTTCTGTTTTAAAAATGTCATCCTTGGGAGGAAAGTATAAAGCCTTTTCAACCTGTGGGTCTCATTTGTCAGTTGTTTTTCTGTTTTATGGAACAGGTTTTGGAGTACACATTAACTCTGCATTTACGGACTCTCCAAGGAAGACTGTAGTGGCTTCGGTGATGTACACTGTGGTCATTCAGATGCTGAACTCCTTTATCTACAGCTTGAGGAACAGAGACATGAAGAAAGCCTTCAGGAAAGTAATAAGTAGGATAACATCTTTTTTTTATAATCTAGCATCATTATATCAAAGTCTTAGAGTAAACAAAACTTACCAAATACTCTGTGAATCAAGATAATTAATCTCGGTCATTGAAATGTTATATAACAGGTAACAGACATAATAATTATGTACATTTTAACTATTTGAAACCAGACATCCCTCTATGTCTAACTCAGTGATTTAATATATTCTTTTCTAAAGAATATGTATCTATTGGGTTCCTCAGAAGGAGATGTTTAAACTGAGGTTCTGTTTTTATCAAAAACATTTTGAGCAAAATCTCAGAAGTATGTATAGGGAAGACATTATCTTTCATCAAAACTGAAATAACAGTTTGAGAATATTTTCCATATGGTTTCTTAGCTAGATCCCTATGAACTAAACCCTGGTGTTATTTATAGAGTGTCATAAAGAAGTAAATTTTTATGTTCCAGAATGCAATATCTGATACTTGTTTTATATTTTATTGTTTCTTATACATTAAAATACAATCCCAAATATATAAATACAACTGCTCTGTGTAGCTAGAGTTTTCCTGCCTGGCCCATGGTCAGGATAAATCTCTTTCACCTGCCAGTCCCACAGCCACTCAGACCCAACCAAGTAAACACAGAGACTTATATTGCTTATAAACTGTATGGCTGTGGCAGGCTTTTTGCTAACTGTCCTTATATCTTAAATTAATCCATTTCTATAAATCTATACCTTGCCACATGGCTCGTGGCTTACCGGCATCTTTACATGCTGCTTGTCCTGGCAGTGGCTGGCCGTGACTCCCTCCGCCTTCCTGTTCTTTTTATTCTCTCTGTTAGTCCCGCCTATACTTCCTGCCTAGCCACTGGCCAATCAATGTTTTATTAGCAACACATTTGCCATACAGAACATCCCACAGCAGCTCTGCCTGAATAATATATTTTGTATGTCTATAATTTCATGGCTGACTTCATGGTATTGGACAATTTATTAAGGGTTCTCTTCCCTAGAAAAATTCTTTTCTTCCCCTCAGTATCTCTTACTGACTGTGATCATTCATGTGTGTAGGGGTTGAGGATATATGCAATTTCCCCCATTCTATGTTAGCATGTCTTCTGTTCATTCTTGTTTGTGTAATGTTTAGGTAAGTCCTGTGGGTGAGACTTCATAGGTGTAGTCACATTTCTCACATTTCTAGAAGACAGATTCATAGCATTTTGTGTGTTTCTGTGGTAGTTACAATATTTTTATCCTCTCTTCTACAATAATGCCTGAGCCTTAGGTGCAGGAGTTGTGTTGTACATGTATCAGTTAGGACCTGCCATCACACAATCAATTCTCTGCATTTTGATCAGTTTTTTGTTTTGTTTTGTTTTGTTTGTTTGTTTGTTTGTTTGTTTGTTTGTTTTCTGTAATGGTCTCCATTAGTTGCAAAGAGAAGTTTCTTTGATGAAGGGTTGAGGGTGACACACTTCTATGAGTATAAAGATAAATATTTAGAACTCATTTAGCAATCATGTTTGATTAGTAAAGTGATAGTTGGAGGTTCTCTTCCAAGGTCTCTGACCTTACTTGAATTGGGTCATTGGATAAGTTTTCAGTGCCAAAAATGATTTCCTACTTGTTGAGTAGGTGAATAAGTAATATATATTCTGAAATAACCATTATATCTGTCACTTGGAGTTATTAATGCTTAGATTATGTGAATTAGGTATAAATGGCTCAAGATACTTATATGACACCTGAATCTGTCTCTTAGGAAAGCAAAATTATAGCAAAGGCAGCTTGATAGGACCTTGAATGTAGACAGCAAATCTTTCTTTATAAATCCAGAATGTGTTGGGGACCGACTCTGGGCAGCTGTGTCACCTTCCTTGCTTTATCAAGCCTTGCAAAAACAAGAGGTTCCCGGCTGACTGCAGGATTTACGATTAGATAAACTTTCTGAAACAGATGCTAATCAGCCAGCTGCAGGGTCCTGGGATTAAAGCAACCTCACCCTAACCCTCCCTTAGGAATTTCCATTCTTCTTTCCTTGCTTTCCCTGCTTCCCTTCCACTGCCTGGAGCTCTGTATATAAACCTCAGCACCCAGTCAAATAAACAAAGCCTTGACGCAACTCAGACTGACTCCGTCATTTATTATATGCGCCTGGCTTCCTTTCCCTTCATACTGCTGATTGCAAAAGATTTGCCTTTTCTATCCCCATTACTAATCAGATTGGACCAAATCCATGCTTTCAATGGAAGGTCCTGTCCCAAGGAATGGCCAATTCACCCACTCTTTGTCAGAAATATGTGGCCCAGTCCATTGACCAATTAGAATACAGTTTCCTGAGGCCTATATTATCCACTACATGGATGATTTGTTGATCGCTGCTGAGACTGTGGAAAGGATGCATCTAGTAGCGCAAAGCTTGGTGTGAGCCTTGCAAGATAGAGGGTTTAGCATTGCCCCAGAAAAAATTCAGACATAGTTTCCTTTTCTGTTCCTGGGGTTTGAACTACATCCTGAGCTTCTCTATACTCGCAAGATTCAGATCAGGAGGGATACTTTGCTCTGCCTCAATGACTTTCAAAAACTATTGGGAGATATCCAATGGCTGTGGCCTTACCTAAAAATGACAAAGGGGGACATACGTCCTCTCGAGGGTATCCTTGCAGGAGATCCCGACCCCCTCTCTCCCCGATACCTCACCGCGGAGGCGGAAAAAGTACTCAATAAAGTTGAGTTGGCCATCACCCAGCAACACATCAGGTTTTTCTCCTGCCTTACCCCTGCATTTAATAGTCTTCTCTACAGAGTTTGCCCCCACTGGTCTGTTACGGCAAGAGCCTGTGCCCTTACTTTGGGTGCACCTCCCGGTTGCTAAAAGGAAAGTCCTTCCTTTATATCCCCTGTTAGTGTGCCAATTAGTGATATTGGGAATAAGAACCTCCACTAGATATTTTGGGAAAGAGCCTGATGTTACCATTATCCCATATGATAAAGAAAACCTGGAATAACTGTCCACCCATCACTCGGAATGGGCTACACTTGTTTGTTCCTATGCAGGAAAATTCGATACCCAGATGCCTAGTGATAAGTTGCTACAGTATTTTTCTTTTACCCCTTTTCTTTTTCTTAAAGATACAAAGCTGAAGCCAATTCCCAACGCTTGCACAGTGTTTATAGACGGATCAAAGAATGGTCAAGCTGCCTATGTCTATAACCAACAACAAAGAGTTATAAAAACACCCTTTAAGTCTGCTCAATTAGTGGAGCTTTATGCCATTCTAGCGGTGTTCGAAGCATTTGAGGCATGACCCCTTAACTTGTATTCAGACAGTAGGTATGTGGTGGGAGCCCTGCAGGTCCTGGAGATGGTGCCAGTAATTCAGCCAAACACCCCAACTTTTGAGATGTTTTCGAAGATTCAGAGATTAATCCGCCAAAGGTCAAAGCCCTTTTCTATTGGACATATTCGTGCCCATACTGGCCTGCCTGGACCCCTGGCACTAGGAAACAAACTTGCAGACGCTGCTACGCGCTTGCCCCTAGTTTTGCTTATAGAACAAGACCAGATCACGGTTGCCCGCGAAGCCCACCGATTACACCACCTTAATGCCCAGACCTTGAGACAAAGATACTCACTCACTAGAGAACAGGCTAGAGAAATTGTCAAAAGCTGTAAAAATTGCCTGGTATTTTTGCCCGAGCCCCATTATGGGGTAAATCCTAGGGGGCTTGTTCCAGGACAGATTTGGCAGATGGATGTCACCCATGTCGCTTCCTTTGGGAAATTAAAATATGTACATGTCACCATTGATACCTTCAGCGGGTTTATCAGCACCTCTGCTCATAGTGGGGAGGCCACTAAGGATGTCATTAATCATATGCTACATGTTTTCACTGTGCTGGGACAGCCAAAATGCATAAAAACTGATAATGGCCCAGGGTACACTAGCAATAAGTTTAAGCAATTCTGCTTACAATTGGGGATAAAGCATGTCACTGGAATACCCTATAACCCACAGGGACAAGGCATTGTGGAACGGGCTCACCAAACCCTAAAGAATACTATTAGTAAACTCAGCTCACAGGAAACCTTGTTCCCTACCAAGGGGAACCAAAAATTGTTGCTTGTACATGCCCTATTTGTGTTAAATTTCTTAACTTTAGATGGCTTGGGAAAATCTGCAGCTGAACGGCACTGGCATCCAGAAACTCGCCAAGGCTATGCCCAAGTTTTATGGAGAGATCCCATCACTAGTAAATGGAATGGCCCAGACTCAGTGCTAATCTGGGGAAAAGGGTCCGCATGCATCTATGACACCAAAGAAAATGGGGTCCGCTGGTTGCCCGCAAGGTTAATTAAACCTTACTCTGTTAAAAATGCCCCATAAGAATAAATAATAATCTTGGGTCCAGGAACTAGCCCTGAGACACAAATCCTTTCTTTTGCAGGTGCCCCTGCTGCCCAAGGAATGAAAGGGACCATGGATGACCTCATTGCTCCTCCAGCTCGTCCTAGAGGACGCTCCACTCCAGCATGTCCCGAGATTCGGAGAATCTGCCTCTATGCTGTTCATTTTCTTTTAATTTTACTTACCATCCCTATGACCAGGGCCAGCCCCCACGCTATTAAGAAACTCACATGGCAGGTCATCTCACAAACTGGGGAAGCAGTCTGGCAGACGACCGCTAATCATGCCCCCTTTTCATGGTGGCCATCTCTTACCCCCGATTTTTGCCAGCTAGTAGCAGGGCTTGACTCCTGGGATATACCTGGGGTAGAACCTGGCATATTCCCCAAAAAACCCCCCAAACCTAATAGAGTCCCTCATATTTGGGGCCCCGGGTGTAACTCCAAAGCCACCAGATGCCTATTGGCCGAGAATGATTTTTATGTTTGTCCCAAAGATGGTAGAAGTCGGGCCGTGGCGGCCAGATGCGGGGGCTATGAGGAATTTTTTTTTGCGCTCAATGGGGCTGCAAAACTACCGGTGCAGCCTACTGGCGCCCGAGCTCCTCATTGTATTTCATAATCGTTTCTCGGAGCTGCAGTAAACCCTCCCAGTGCTACCGTCTGCACAGCAACAGGTCCTCTTGCCCTTAAACATCACCTTTACCGTGCAGGGCAAGGCCCACCAGGACTGGATCAGGGGAAGGACCTGGGGGTTAAGATGGCACTTAACTGACCATGACAAGGGAGCCATCTTTAAGATACAACTAAAAATAGAAGAAGCTCAGAGCGTGGCCATTAGACCCAATCCGGTCCTCTCTGATTCTCAAAGCAAGATCTCAGCCCCAGCCAAGGGAGCAGCCACGCCAGGGCCTACGCATAGCAGTACATCTTTTCTCCCCTCTTCCCCCTCGCCTAGTACCACCCCAGCTCCCCAACTAGAGACCAAAAATAGGCTATTTGACTTGGTCCAAGGAGCTTATATAGCCCTAAACGCCACAAACCCTAATAAGACAGTGGATTGCTGGCTTTGTCTTACCTCCAGCCCCCCTTATTATGAAGGAATCGCTTTTCAAGCTGATGCCATCAATCAGACCTCCCCAAGCAACAAATGTCAGACTCAGCCCCATAGGCTGACGCTTTCTGAAGTTTCTGGACAGGGCCTCTGATTGGGCAAGGTCCCCTCAACCCATAAGCATCTCTGCAACCAGACAACAACACCTACCAAGGGAAGCTATTATCTTGAGGCACCCAATGGGTCCTACTTGGCCTGCAACACCGGATTGACCCCCTGTGTGTCTGCTCAGATATTCAATCACTCCCATGAATTCTGTATACTTGTTCAGCTATGGCCTCGTGTCACATATCATGAAGAAAGGTCAGTGATAGAATTCTTTGAACAAAGGGGCAGATACACTCGAGAGCCTGTATCTATGACCATTGCCCTCTTGTTAGGTATCGGAGGCATTGCTGTGGGAATTGGTACAGGAACCACCGCCCTTGTACAAAATAATCACTTGATGCAGTTACAGGTGGCCATGACCACCGATTTAGAGGCTATAGAAAGATCCATTTCAGTCCTTGAAAAATCACTCACTTCACTTTCAGAGGTAGTACTACAAAACAGAAGGGGTCTAGATCTGTTGTTCCTGAAGGAGGGAGGCTTATGTGCCGCCCTAAAGGAAGAATGCTGCTTTTATGCAGACCATACTGGTATTGTCAGGGAATCGATGGAAAAATTAAGGGAAAGGCTGGCTCAAAGAAAAAGGGAATTTGAAAATCAGCACGGTGGTTTGAAAATTGGCTGCAAGGGTCCCCCTGGCTCTCCACCTTGCTACCTACCATTCTAGCCCCCTTAATTGTTTTTCTCCTTCTCATTACCTTTGGTCCCTGGGCCTTTCAGCGGTTGACTCGGTTTATCAAAAATCAGATTGATTCGGCTTTACCACAGCATATTTCGATTCATTATCATAGACTAGATACAGAGGAGAATGGACAGGAGCCCTTTCAAAGGCTCAGGTTCAGTGCCCTTGGTCCTAACACCCCCTGGTCCTATTAGGATTATGATGGAGATGCCCCACACAGACCTCTTGACTCGGGCGAGGCAGCCCCTGTGTGAGGGAAAGCTCCAAGCATGGCTGGAGTGCAGCTGTGACTGCACAGACTGGGGACGTGGGTGCCCTTATAACCTGAGAGTCTGGATTATATGCCCCGTTGCATAATGGTTGTGCAGTAATAGTCTGACGCTCAGCAATCTTCATTCCCTCTGCACGGTCCGCTGATTCCCGCACCACGGGGATGCCTGTAGTGTTTGAATCTGGGGAGACATTGCCTCCCGGACCTCTCTTCTCATAGCATAGAGGGACGGGGCCTCTGTGATCCTCCAGACCAGAAGCCATCCCTTCAGACCCAGATCTCTTAAAGCTTGACCACATAAATGTGGTTCATTTTAAAGAAAAGAGGGGGAATTGTTGGGGACCAACTCCGGGCAGCTGTGTCACCTTCCCTGCTTTATCAAGCCTTGCAAAAACAGGAGGTTCCTGGCCCAACTGCAGGATTTATGATTAGATAAACTTCCTGAAACATGTGCTAATCAGCCAAAAACAGGGGCCTGGGATCAAAGCGACCTCACCCTAACCCTCCCTTAGGAATTTCCATTCTTCTCTCCTTGCTTTCCCTGCTTCCCTTCCCCCACCTGGAGCTCTGTATATAAACCTCAGCACCCAGTCAAATAAATGAAGCCTTGACACAACTCAGACTGACTCCGTCATTTATTATATGCGCCTGGCTTCCTTTCCCTCTCGCCCTCTTGGTTTTTCAGGTGGTCCCTGCTCGAGACCCTCAAATAACCTGACCTGCTGGACGGGTCAAGAATGGAGCTACATTAGGAGAGAGAACTAGAACTGGGACAGTATTAAGAAAAATAGATGACAGGTGTAATATGAGGAGTCCTGAAGGAAGAGAAAAGCCCTTCATTTTGTTGAAAAATAAAGGGAACTGCTATTTTATAGATTTTTAAGGGTGTGTTGCAAATACTACCCAACATCATATAGTCTGGCCTAGCAGAGAAACACCAAAAGTTAGGAAGGCAATAATAGAGATGATCCAGGATTTAAGATTGTCTTTAGGTTAAGGGACAAGGGTAACCAGGATTTCTCAGAGTTACAAGTGAGTCATAAAGAATTGTGAGGGATTGGGAAACAGGCTTCAGGTTGGCCTGACTCCTGAGAGAAAGGACAAAACTGAACAAGAGAACATGTGATTGGGGTTTGTACATATTACTAATTTAATCTATAGGAGCAAATCATTTTTGGGACAAACTTAAAGTATGTGGTTGACACCTATGTGTAAGTGTTTAGTTCAGTCAGGGTTTAGCGTCTTGGTCCTCTCAGGGCCGCCGAGAATCCTTCATGGATTTCTTACAAAGGCTATCTTCAGCATTAAATAGAATGATGCCAAATTCAGAAGCTAGACAGATAATAATTGACTTTTGAGAACATGAATGTTGTATGCAAAATAAGAATCAGACCATTAAAGGCAAGATCAGCACCCTTGGAGGATTGGATCAGGGACACAATTAATATTGAGTCTCATGACCATGATGATATGTGGATAGGAAAATTAATTTCAAAAGCTTTGAGGAAAAATAATGTCAGATATTTTGGTTGAGGTAAACAAGGTCATTTGAATAGGGAGTGTAAACAGGGCATACTTAGAAAGAATGTTTATTCAATGAACAATGACAACAGAATGCCCCTCCTTCTGGATTACACAGAAGGCGTGGTAAGGGTAAACATTGGACCAAAAAATGTAGATCAACAAGGGACAGACAAGGTAATCCTTGCTCTGCCCTTGGGAAACTCCCAGAGGGGCCTCATGCCAGCCCTCACAGCAAATTCAGTTCAGACCATTCCTGTCATCATAGAAGAAACCCCTTCTCAGAGCAATTAAATAACCAAATGCTTATTGGAATAAACCAGGCTTCTTGGGATGATAGAACAGCTGTAGCAGAGAGAATAGAAAATTCAGGAAAAACCATAAAGATAATTTTTGGCAAATATCTATAAATGAACAAAGCCCAAAATTAAAAATACAAATAAATGACGTTTTCATGGAAGGTTTAGTAGACACAGGTGTGGATATGACAATAACTGCACCAGAATTTTGGCATCCAAATTGGACTCTTCAGGAAGTAAATGTTCAGCTGTTAGGGACTGGAACATTATCTCAAGTGAAACAGAGTACAAGATGGCTTAAATATATAGGTCCAGAAGGACAGTGAGGAAAATTAAAGCCTTATGTGGCTAATATAACTTTGAACTTATGTGGCCATGATTTATTATAAAAATGGAATACTTAGATTAACATTCCTCCAACCTCAGAAACAAATAATAAACTAACACATGTTTCTGAGAGAAATATTAGGAAGTATTATTATAAAGAATGGTCACCAGTCATCCAGATTGTACAAGAACAGGGTGCAACAACTGATGATCTTCCAAAGACACCAATAGCTCTACCTTTAAAATGGTTAACAGACAAGCCTGTATGGGTTCAGCAATGCCCTTTAACAACAGAGAAACTGCAGGCTTTAGGAGAGCTGGTAGAAGAGCAGTTAAATGCTCAGCATATTGAAGAATCAACCAGTCCTTGAAATTCTCCTTTGTTATTAAAAAGAAATCTGGTAATAGGAGAATGGTAACAGACCTAAGAGCAATTAACAAAGTAATTCACCCAATGGGCTGTCTACATCCTGGAATTCCTTTGCCTACTTTGTTACCTAAAGGATGGCCTCTTATAGTTATTGATTTAAGAGACTGTTTCTTTTCAATAACCTTACAAGAAAAAGACAGAGAAAGATTTGCCTTCACAGTTCCTACTTATAATAATTCTCAACCGGTTAAGAGCTATTAATGGAGGATTATCCCATAGGGAATATTGAATAGTGCAACCCTGTGCCAATATTTTGTACAATAGCCATTGGAAGTAATACATAAACAACTTCCTAAATCTATGATATTTTACTAGCTGATTCAAATGCAGATAATTTAGAAAGAATGTTTGAAGAAGTAAAGAAAATTTTGCCTTGTTGGGGATTATAAATTACTCCTGAAAAGATACAAAGAGGAGATCCTATTAATTATCTAGAATATACAATAGGTCTACAAAAATTAGATCCCAAAAGGTGCAAATTAGGAGAGATCAATCACAGACTCTTAATGACTTTCAAAGATTATTTGGAAATATTTCCCATCTATGAACTGTTGCTGGGGTAAAAAATGATGAACTGAGTAATTTGTTCAAAACCTTAGAAGGTAACAAGGACTTAAATAGTCCAAGATAATAATCAGCTGAAGCTGAGAAAGTATTGGCCTTGGTGGAAAAGAAAGTACAGGTAAGACATGTGGATTGTGTTAATCCAAAGCCCAAATGAATTTTGGTTATTTTACCCTCTAGGTATTCTCCTACCTGAATTTCAATTTTAATGCAGGGGGAAGATATTATATTGGAATGGATATTTCCACCAAATAAACCGAGTAAAAAATTAAAAACTTACGTGGAAAAGATCTCTGACTTGATTTTAAAAGGAAAATTGAGACTTCATCAATTAGTGGAATAGACCCAGCAGAAATTGTAGTATCTTAACTAAGGAAGACATTGACAAATTATGGGCAGAAAGTGAACCTTGGCAAAGATCTTGCAGTAATTTCTGGGGAGAGAGTAACAAAAAATATCCCAAAATCAATAGAATTGAACTTATAAATACAGCTGATTGGATTTTGTCTCGCATTGAACAGGAAACACCCAAATCTGGAGCTTGTACATTTTATACAGATGCAATCAAACAAGGAAAGGCAGGTTACAAATCAGAAAAATTAAGTAAAGTGGTTCAAAATCCTTACAATTCAGTTCAAAAATTGTAATTGTATACTAGTCTTCTGGTATTAATGGATTTTCTGGAACCTCTCAACATAGTTACTGACTCTCAGTATGCTGAAAGAGTGGTATTACATATTGAGACTGAAGAATTTATCCCTGATGAGTCAGAATTAACTTCATTATTTATCAGTTACAAGATAAAATCAGGAATAGGAAGCATCCCTTATATATAACTCACATCTGATCCCATACGGGTCTGCCAGGCCCTCTAGCACAAGGTAATGATGAGATTGATAAATTATTGATAGGAAATGTGCTGGATGCCTCAGAATTTCATAAAAAGTATCATGTCAATAGTAAAGGTTTAAAAAAGGATTTTTCCATAACCTGGCAACAAGCCAGGGAAATTGTAAGGAAATGTCCTACTTGTTCCTTTTACAATCAGACTCCATTAACAGGA
>CABHPP010129579.1:0-24520 GCA_902168425.1 Peromyscus attwateri | reverse complement strand
GTTGTAACCCAAAGGATACTCAGAGGAGTGAAATCTGGCAGATGGATGTGTTTTACTTTGCAGAATTTGGAAAACTGAAATATGTACATCATACCATTGATACCTATTCAGGATTTCAATGGGCAACTGCTTTGAGTTCTGAAAAAGCTGATTCTGTAATCACTCATTTGCTAAAAGTTATGGCCATCCTTTGGGTACAACTGCACAAATTAAAACTGACAACACTCCAGCATATGTCTCTGGTAAAATGAAACAGTTTTTTGCTTATTAAAATATAAAGCATATTACAGGTATACTACATAATCCTACAGGCCAAGCAGTTATAGAAAGATCAAACAGAACTCTAAAGGATATGCTAAATCAACAGAAAGGGGTAACAAAATCCCCAGAAATAGATTGCATAATGCTCTATTAACTTTGAGTTTTCTCAGTGCTAATAAGAAAGGAACAACAGCTGTGGAGATACATTGGATAACAGAAAAAACTTCATAATTAAATCAGTCTATATACTTTAAAGATGTGCTGACCTCAGAATGGAAACCAGGATATGTGTTATATTGGGGATGAGGTTTTTCTTTTGTTTCTACAGGAGAAGATAAGCTGTGGATACTATCAAAATTGATAAAGGTTCTATTTGAACAAGAGAGACCTCTTAATTAGAAGAGGTGATAGTTCATCAACCAGTGTGACCATCCCATTTAAACTAACTTATACCATTAACACATGTCTTTTCTTTAATCAGATACAATTTGCCAAAAGGGAACCTCCCCAAAGTTAGTCTGGGGGAAAGGTTTTTGTTTTTGTCTTTCAGGAGAATGAAGGCTAAGGAATCTGAAGAACACTGGACAAACGAGGCATCTGAAGATAAAGGACAAATCATCTAGAAAAATTGTCCCAAGAAAAGGAGTAAACTGGCCTATTGTTATATCATCTATAAAATTTCATAAGTCTTTTTAAATGTTTGTTTCTGCTCTTCTCTAAAAACATTTAACACAAATGGTCTTCTTATAGTCACTGTTCAATTAAAAATTAAAGCTGTCTTTGGAGTTGGAGAATGGCTCTCTCCTTCTTTAAACCCAAGCATGTTGTTAAAAGGGAAATGCAAACTCTCTGTATCATGGCAGAAAAAAGAGCCTTCTTCTGATATGGGATAGGAGAAAAAAATAAGGGACTATTCTATTGCTACTAATCTCAATTCTTTGATTCTATTTTGATTCTTTAATCTTTTCTTAAAGTATGAATTTATATCAAAAATTAAAAGACATATATATATATTAAACTATGTTAAGATATTAATGATCATATAGAGTACTAACTAGTTCTAGAAAAAGGCTTCAATTAGCTGCCTATACATGTCCTTGTTTTCGAGTCTTTGTCAGTTTTCTGCAGGAAATCATGACAAGGCCTAGCATCAAATTTGAAATCTCCAGAAAGACGATGGGGCCCCACAACAACAATTCCACATGGACAATAATAATACCACCAAGCTGACAAACATTACCTACAGATCAGCTTTGGACTACAAACTGCTCAGAACAATTTTGAATTGGCCAGCTGAGATGATCCAGTTTCACGGACTACTTGAACAAGGACTTGAGATAAGCCCTGAACTTCGGCATTATGCAGAGAGTGGACAACAAATGATGTAGCTACCTTTCCTAGAACTTGACAACTAACCCAAAATTTTTCTTTTCAGAATAAAGATGCCTTCACCCATAACCAGCAAGAAGCAATTTTAAAAACACGATGCCCACATTCCCAATGTGGTGGTGTGGGGCAGGTGGTTTTTGATCTTTCAATGGGTTTGAGGTTTGGGATACTTTTCATTGTTTAGGAGGGTTGGTTATAAGTTGTTGCTGTTATGGTTAGGAAAAGGGCCAAGCAAAGGAGATTAGATTTAAGATTCTTGTAAAAAAAGATATATAAAAATGATAGAGGGTAGATTATTGAATCTACTCTGAAAATAAAGAGAAGATATAAATACTAAATAGATAAAAAATAGATTATTGAATCTACTTTTAAAAGACAATTGCTTGTTTTAAATACTTTACATTGGGTTGGATTGTTGTATATTGTGTACAAATTATATATATTGAGATTGAGAGATTGTTAGAAAATGCTGTACATATATTTCTAATCTTGTTCAAGATATTATACTTATATAATTCATTTAACAATGTAATGCAATTTGCTAATCCTTGAATGTTATTATTACCAACTATTAGGGTATAAAAAATGAAAGTTAGTAGTTAGACATTACAATCGAACTTGTAGTCATATTAGGTATGTTTTCAAGATTGAGCAGATATATTTTAGATATATTATATATACATATTATATACATATTATATATTATAGATATATTATATATTTAATATATTATATATTATATTGGGTGAAGTGTGAGGGAGTGAGTGGGTGAAAGAGTGAGTGAGAAAGGAGTGAGTGAATAATGTAGAAGTGTGTGTGTGTGTGTGTGTGTGTGTGTGTGTATGTGTGTGTATGTATGTGTTGCAGACCATGGGAGACCAGCTCCCATAATCAGTGTAATAAATGGAATACCTCAGAGTAGCAAAGGATAGGAAATCTTATCTGAGGATAATTAGGAATAAGTTTTAATCTGTCTGTGACTGGTAAAATAAGGAAACACACATGCTTTCTGATGTTAACTTTCTCTTTTACTTCATCTTAAGGAGTCTCTGACTCCTGTCTCTACACGGCTACAAAACTTCACACTACTGCGTATAGCTACATATGTACATCTTTTCACATGGCTACATATCTTTATTTTACATACATTTCTCTTCTACATTTCTTTTCTATACAGCTTCATCTTCCTTGTCTCCACACAGTTACAAATCTCCACACAGCCACAGCTAAACATCTCATTTACATAGCTTTCTCACCTTATAACACTTTACACAGTTCCTAGGCATAACTCCTCTATGTAACAGCAGATCTTTTACACAGCGCTCTCTCTCTCTCTCTCTCTCTCTCTCTCTCTCTCTCTCTCTCACACACACACACACACACACACACACACACACACACACACACACCTTTCTTTTACATTATTATCTCACTATTTTCTCACTCACTTTCATCCACTATTCCCTCACACTTCTCTCATGCTTCATCTCTCACTCAGAGCACACACACACACACACACACACACACACACACACACACACACTTTACTCATTCCATTCTGCAGCAGCTCTCACATAGCTCTACACAGCCATCTCTCTTAATACCACCACTGCTGCTCCCTCACACCCAAATTCTGGACAATTATAAGCTACCTTTTCAAGGCCCTATCCATTCTCAAAACACAAGGTAAGTCACATAGTTTCTCTTAGGCTAGTAATGTCACATTGACCCATGCATGTAGCTCTAAGTTGGTGAGGGATCCCATACATTAAACAATTGGCTGAACCTTGAGCGGTTTGGGTATGTGCAGAAAGAGGGCTACTGCAAGGAGCCAATCTCGGTGTAAGCACTCTGGCCTTGATTTAGCAATAAACAATACCTGGAAATTAGTCTTTGCGTATATTCTGTAGGGACAGCTTAGTCTGTTTTTGACTAGTTCTGAGATCTTTGCAAAATGTGTAAATGGCTATTTTTGAGACTGAGAACACTGCTATTTTCCTGTGTCAGTAAAGAAGAATATTCTGGTAGTATTTCTGTTCATCAGAATTATACAGCTTAAACAGAAATCCACAGCTAAATGTATGCCCAGAGATGTAAAACACACTACCAAAGGGCTGTAGAAAGCATACCACAGCTGTTATTAGGGATGCATAAGAGTGGCACCCAAGAATGTTATAGACAGAAAACAACTGGTTTCCACAGTCAGTGATCCCATGGCTTTACTAGGTGGAGCTTAACATCAGGGAGTTATATGCCTGGTGGGTCAACTTGTCAAACACTAGTTGTCACCTGATGTATACTTCCATGGCTCTTGGCATGTATGAGTAAGTATGAGAGAAAGAACTATGTGAAAGAGCTGCTGCTACATAGAGGAGCTATGCATAGGAACTGTATAAAGTGTTGGATGGTGAGAGAGCTATGTAAATGAGATGTTTAGCTGTGACTGTGTGGAGATTTGTAACTGTGTGGAAGCAAGGAAGATGAAACTGTATAAAAAAGAAATGTAGAAGAGAAGTGTAGATAAAAGAAAGATGTGTAGTCATGTAAAAAATGTACATAAAGATATGTAGCTGTATGCAGCAGTGTGGAGATAAGTGGCTGTGTACAGACAGAATGATTCAGAGACCATTCTTTTTTAAAAATTTATTTTATCGCTAATTGGACTCCCAGAGTTCCACCCGGGGCCTAGCCGTGGATCTCTGCTTCCAGATCCCTCAGTCATTGGATGGGGTTTCTAGCACAACAATTAGGGTGTTTGGCCATCCCATCACCAGAGTGGGTCAGTTCGGGCTGTCTCTCGACCATTGCCAGCAGTCTATTGTGGGGGTATCTTTGTGGATTTCTGTGGGCCTCTCTAGCACTTTGCTTCTTCCTATTCTCATGTGGTCTTCAGAGGAGGGTCTATATGAGCGAGAATTGTTGAGACCAAGGTTGGATAAAGCACAGGGACAAATAGCCAAATGAATGGAAACACATGAACTATGAACCAATGGCCGAGGGGCCCCCAACTGGATCAGGCCCTCTGAATGGGTGAGACAGTTGATTGGCTTGATCTGTTTGGGAGGCATCCAGGCAGTGGGACCGGGTCCTGTGCTCATTGCATGAGTTGGCTGTTTGAAACCTGGGGCTTATGCAGGGTCGCTTGGCTTGGCCTGAGAGGAGGGGACTGGCCCTGCCTGGACTGAGTCTACCAGGCTGATCTCAGTCCTCAGGGGAGGCTTTGCCCTGGAGGAGGTGGGAATGGGGAGTGGGCTGGGGGGAAGGGGAGGGGGGCGGAAGGGGAGGAGGGCGGGAGGGGGAGAACAAGGGAATCCGTGGCTGATATGTAGAACTGAGTGGTATTGTAAAATAAAAAAAAAATTAAAGAGAACTCAACTGTGTTCAATGTAGGCTGTTAAGAAATCAAAGTTAATTAAACAGCTATTTTTTTACTGTAAATTCAGTAAAAGCTTTTTCAAAAAATTAACTTAAAAAGAATTTAAATGAATAAAATGTATTTGGTTATATTTAAAAAAAATTATTTTATTAAATTTTCTATTCATTTTACATACCAACCATAGATCTCCCTCTCCTCCCTTCTCTCGCCCTCCCAACCTTCCCCCCAACTCACCTCCCATTCCCACCTCCTCCAAGACAAGATCTCCCATGGGGAGTCAGCAGAGCCTGGTACATTCAGTTGAGGCGGGTCAGAGACCATTCTTAAGTTGAAGTAAAAGAGAAAGTTATCATCACAAAGCATGTGTGTTTCCTTATTACTTACCCACCAGATAGAAAAAGTCTAGCCCTTAGAAATATAAGGTTTTCCTAAACCCTCCTACTCTGAAGTCCTCTATTCACAACCCTGGAGCAGTTCAGGGGAGGTGATCGCGCATGGTCTATGATACTAATACTTTAATTTCTGTAAGGTTAGAAGTTAGAAGCTGATGATGACTTGTTTATAGAAACCATTGGCCTAGTCTCATAAAAGATTTATCAGAAAAAAGTGCAGTTTGTGAAAAATACAGATAGTTCAGAATTCCTTTTCCTTGGTCAGATAGATGATTCAAAACTGAAACCCATTGTCTTCAGTGTGTTCTTGTCTATAAGTTTCAAGAGTTCTCAACCTGTGTGTTATTAGCCCTACAGGAGTCAAATATCAGATATTCTGCATATCAGGTATTTACATTATGATTCATAACAGTAGTAATATTACAGTTATGAAGTAGCAATGAAATAATTTCATGGTTGTGGGTCACCACAACATGAAGAACTATTTTAAAATGTTTCAGTATTACAAAGGTTGAAAACCACTGATTATACTTAGTCATCATCCTGAGAAACCAGCTGATCATCTAGCTGTGAGCTCAGACTCAAAACCCGTACTTCAGTGTACGTCTTTCTCTCTAGTTTGTCCTTCACTTATATTTCCATAGGTTCATCTACACCCAAAGGTGCTGGTTCATACAAGCACATAAATAGAGTTTCACTTACACATGGTGCTTCAGTTAGATGGACTGTGTTTTAAGATTTTTGGTGGTTTAGAAAAGTAACTTTTTTGAGTGATGGCCTATGAATGCTATGTGACCATTTGCTACCCTCTGAAGGACATAGTCACCATGAACCCTTGCTTCTGTACCCTGATGATTCTACTCTCCTTGTTTAATAGAATTATGTATGCCCTAATCCACACTCTAATTTTACTTCATCTTCCCTCTACTGATCTAAAAATTCTTCAATTCCTCTGTGAACTTATTCAAGTTGTCAAATTTGCCTGTTCCGATATTGGTGTGAATAGCTTGCTTAAATATTCAGTTTTTTGTCTGGTATTCCATTCAATGGCAATAGCTGCATGCTGTTTCATGATTGTTTTCTCAACATCTTACCTGTATTTTGCTTCTCTAATTTATTGAAGTATATTTTTCTAATAACTTATTAGCTAAGTGTTTTTTTTCTAAATCAAGGAATATTAGTGGATTTGTCCCATAAGTAAGCAATGTGTATCATTTAAGTTTTAAGGAAAAATTTTAAGCATGATTAATAGTATACCATATGCTAGATTCAGTCAGTTCCATGGTATAGACTACATGGCTTGCAATACACAAGTAGATTGGCTATACAATTGAATTAAATTTCTATAGTTAATTTTAAAACAACTGGGTTCCTACAAGTGTGTATCTTTGTGACTCAACTTAGCATACACCCAACCTGGTATTATGTTTTAAAATTTTGAGATTCATGTTGTTTTGTAATATGAACACTTCATTAGAAAAGATGATGGCAGTTCCCAAGTAAGAAAAAATCTTCCCAGTAGTTAGTTAAGATGACTGAAGGTACATCAATGTGTATGTAATAGACAGAAATGAGATGTCTCAAAATTTTCATCATAAAATTTGATAAATACTTAGGGAATTGTTGCATTAATTACCTTGGTTCATCACCACCCAATGCATTAAAAATTCAGGTTAAATGTTTTAATAAAATGTATATAGAAATTACTTTAAGAAGTTTGAAAAGAGGTATTCTGCATGAGTAAATAACACTTCCCAGAAACCATATTTTCTTTTCTCTGAGATTATAATTACATATCTCTCTTCTATGTCCTCCATCCAAATTCTCCCATGTAATTTTCCTTGCTCTCTTTAAAATTCATTGCTTCTTTTTCATTAATTATTAATACATGCTTATATGTACACACATATTTTAATTATAGCTTACTCCATTTGTATAATGTTACCTGTGTGTATGTATTCAGGGCTCACTGTTGGCTATTAAATAACCAATTGATGTGCTCATTCCTAAAGAAAACTATTTCTCCCACTTTCAGCATTCCTGAGTTGTGTGTAGTCCTTTGTGTAAGGTTGAGACCTCCTGGTCCTTTTCTCATCTAATTTGGCATCCTCATTGGCCTTGGCCTTGTTCAATTGTAGTTAAGCAGTCCTGTTGTTGAGACTTTATGGGGGTAGCTTCATATATTACTAGAAGATAATTATCTCACAGCATAATCTGTAAACATCTGACTCTTACAATCATTCTCTCTCTTCTGTGAACTCTGTGAAGGACAATATCCACATACTAGGCAATGTATACTCATTCATGTGAAAATGTTATATGGATAAGCAATTGCTCATTGATTGGATAAAAAGAAAAACTCCTTTAGGAATGAATTCATACCAGTTAATGTAATCCTGTTCAAAAGTCCATAGCATGTGAGGTCATGAACCCTTGGAGGAATTAATTCTACTACTAAATTAAAGTTACAAAGGACTGAATTGCCTATGTATATGTAAATGTATGTGTGTGTGTGTGTGTGTGTGTGTGTGTGTGTGTGTGTGTTACCATAGATATAACTTTCCGCCATAATCAGAGAAGCTTCTATTTACAGTGAACTTCAATAAATTCAGAGACTTGGGTTTTTATTTTTAAAAAAATGTGATAACAAAGTTTTCTGTCCCAGATAAGACATTTCTACGTTACCTTCTAAGGCTCAGGGAACACTGAGGAATATGGAGAAAAAAGATTGTAGCAGACAGAAGATAGGGAACACAAAGGCTGCAAAATATCATCTCCTGGACCATTAGTGGAACTGAAATTATGAACTGTTACTAATTACAAATGATTACAGTGGATCTGAAGAAGAATGGACCTGTCAACAAATAGGGGTGGATGGAGGATGGACTTAGGAAGCCTTACCCATGAGTGCTGCCCTTTTTCCTATGTGTGGATTCAAGCAATGATGGAATTAATGCCTTCAGTTGTATCCCCACTGCTTACCTCAATATTGTTCAGTGGATAAACCCCATCTGATTGTCACTCAGATGCCTGTGATGAAATTAAATGTGTCAAACAACAAAACCCAAAATTTTGAGTCTAACAAAGAGATCGAAGGCATGGAGTTGATATCAGTGTAAGGGAGATACAAAGGATGGGAGGACAGTAGCCTGAACGCATTCTATATATGTATAAAATTGCCAAAGCATTAGCTTAGTAAAAAAAAAAAGAGGAACAATATCAATCAAAACACAGATCAAAAATTCTACATAAAATGTAAAAAACAAAAATGATGTTTCTTTCAACAATAATGGTTCAAAGCTTTGGAAATATTAATAATAAAAGTGCAGAATTTTTATAGAAGACTGGGTGCAGAATTCTTATCCCCAGAGGTCATCAATTGGTGCATGAAGAATTCCACACTTCTGTGTATGCTGTCATTAAGGCCTTCTCTGCTGGGATTAGAATTATAGTAAAATAGATGTTCTAATGGGGAGCTTTGGATATTAAGTACCTCAGAAACCTACACTACCCAGTAAGAGTCAGCCTGTGGTCATCTCTTTGATATTCTTTGTATGTTAGGCTGAAATACCAGAACTTTCAACCAAAGATTATCATGCTTTTCCAGGAACCCACTAAGTCCTGAGACACTCATGTTGTACAACATACAGGTGAGATTCTGAGTATCATTGTCAGTAAGGGAGCAGGTACTTTGTGGTACCTTACCAAGTACTTTGAAAATGAGGGCAGGTGTTTACAAATCTATCCTGAAAAGAGATGAAAGCATGCAAAAAATATTCTTACTTAATGTGTCACTTGTTGGTCCTATTCTTTAACATTATCATATATGATTATACCAACATGCACACATCTCTCATTCCCTTATATAATACTGTCTACAAGAACAATGCCTATTTCCTTATGACCAGATATCGACCATTCCTCAACTTTAATGACTGCCTCAAATCATTAAGATGTTTTCTTAAGTTGTTGTGGTGGTAGTTGATATGGGTTTGGTGAATGTTAGTTTGTTAGGTTTCTCTTAAAAAGTAGCAAAAATTTTGTAGATTAAAATAATCAAGTTATTTATTGTGGTTCTGGAGTTACCCAAAAATTCAAATGTCTTCAGATTATTTTACTGAAGCTTGGAGATGCCTATGCTTTATTGTAATTGTCATTCCATGTGTGTGTGTGATGTGTTATGTCTGTATACACACAAATACATGTGTTTATATATCTCCCCAAGTCCAGAAAATGATATTTTGCAGCCTTTGTGTTCCCTATCTTCTGTCTGCTACAGTCTTTTTTCTCCACAATCCTCAGTGTTCCCTGAGTCTTAGAGGGTAAGGTAGAAATGTCTTATCTGGGACAGAAAACTTAGCTATCACATTTTTTTTATAAAAAACTAAGTTTTAATACAAGTCATATTGAACCAGGATATCATAATTTTGACACATTCTAATTTAATTTGTTTTTTCAAGAAACTATATCCAAATATAATAATATTAGGAATTAGGCAATAAATATGAATTTGGGATACGTTCAACCCTTGACTGGGGGTCCTTCTTTAATTTTCTTTGATTATTCTTAGATGCATCATGAGAAAGAGAGGAAGTACTGTCAATTAGCAGGCTTTGAGATCTAGGACAGAAGACACACATATAGAAAGAAGCATCTTGAATCTTACTTGTCAATATGAAATATTGTAAACAGAAACATCCCATAAAGTGTGATTAAAAACAATATGTTGGTTATATTTACTGATCCTAACTGGCTTGAATGTCATGGACCTCTACCTTTTAATGAGAACATTCAAACATGAGAAAATGAAAATTTTGTTACTGATTTAAAAAAAAATGGAATCTGGGCCAAATTTCTCACCCTGGGGAAAGGCATGGCATTTTAAATAGAAACATCATGATGTTTCTATCTACAAGGTGGCTTACTATTTACTAACAAAGATAAGTATTTCTGCCTCCTTTGAGAATTAATCCAAAACAGTCTGTCAATCTTCTGGATATGGCAATATCTTTCAGAGATCTGTTTCATTTAACACTAAGAAATAGTATATAAACTATCTAAAATTTAGGTTGACATTATTTCTGTAGACATTTTCCATTATCCCCTTGAGAATGTCTGATATTGCTCCACAATACTCTGCCTTGTCTTCTTCACTCTGTTCTGTGTGTCTCACGCAAATTCATTTGATGGAGATCAGAAGGACCAAGGAGGCAAAGCTAGGCTAGTGCTTAATCCTGGTAACAGATACACATGGTAATACCTTGCTTCATCACACAATTAACCAGGGCTGACATTGTGTCCAATTTCAGATCTTTCCAAAATAATTAAATAACAGGGATATTAAATTTATTCCTTAATTATAGCCCTTCATTCATCTTACTGCAAAGTTATTATTTCTTAAAGTCAATATGATATTTTCTGCATTTTTCTATATTAAACAAACATTTGTAAGCAAGGGAAAGGAGGCATATTATACATCACTTGAGAAAAGCAATCTGTGTTTTGTGGTAAAATATTAGAATATGGTATTAATTAAAACTTATAAAGAGCCGGGCGGTGGTGGCGCACGCCTTTAATCCCAGCACTCGGGAGGCAGAGGCAGGCGGATCTCTGTGAGTTCGAGGCCAGCCTGGGCTACCAAGTGAGTTCCAGGAAAGGCGCAAAGCTACACAGAGAAACCCTGTCTCGAAAAACCAAAAAAAAAAAAAAAAAAAAAAAAAAACTTATAAAGGATAAGTGCAAATACTAGCATTAGTTTAAAAACATCAATTAAGAACATTTAAGTTAAATATATATGTTCTGCTTTTATAATCATACATGTTTTAATTTCAAGACAATGCATATATATTATTTAAAATAATGATATTAAATAGAGTATTGTGATAGAATGATGCACATTATGGCAGTGTGGTTATTTTTCCTAGAAAGGGAGGAATTTGAGTGTTAAGTGAGGAATGGCACACCAATTATTATTTGTTGCAAAGTGAGTAAAGCAATAATTGAGAAAGGTGTGCTTTATTGTTTATTCTTATGTAGCCAACTTTGCATTATTTATTCTATTATATAAGCATAATCCACAGTAAAATACACTAACCTTTGCATTTTCAAAAATTGCCTAAAATTTTGTCATGATGTACTTTTTCATATGATATGCTTCTTAGGATGACACTCAAAATTTATTTGTAGTATCTAATTATTTTTATTTAAATAAGATTATCACTATATAAGTTATATGTATAGGATATATGAATATTGTAACTATTGGTCATGCTTCCTTCATTACTTTTCTACATAACCAAGATTAGTGGTGATTTTAATGATACAAAATCTTACTCAAGATTGGCATTCATTGGGTTAGAAATGTTCTCTTTCTTATTGTCTTACCTGCTTCAATTTATCAGTACTTTGTGGGTAAAGGAACCTGTCATGTACTTTTCTTCATAGCAGATACAAAAATAAATACACACACACACACACACACACACACACACAGAGTCATGATAGATAATATCAAATCAATGATCTTACATGTCCAGCACTATTTTGACAGCTTTTGGGTTTTTTTGTTCGTTTGTTTTTTAACACTGAAGATTTTCCATAAAATCATTCCCCAAATTCCAGTACAAATGCACAAATAAAAGTTGCACAAATTTAAGACACTCAAAATGATGGTTGAAGAAGGACAAGTTATGAACTGAATATCACAAGAGGAATACAGACATTTCTCATTCAGTTCTCCTTTATAAAGATTTATAATATTAATACAAGAGATAGAAATAAATTCATGATGTATCTCATTAACACAATATATAACATGTATGTCTTATAATTGTAGAATGTGTGAAATGATTATTCTACTGAATGTCCATTGCTACCACACCTGCTTTCCTATTCATTGTGAAAAAGAAGACATAGATTTTCATGAATTCACCCCTTTTGCTATCTAATTATCTAAGTCTTTCTTATCTGTACATTTTTATCAAGAAACAACAAATTGTCTAACAAGAACTCAGTATTTCATCCTTTATATTATTTTGATAATTTCTAGTGTAACCTTATTATATTTAATGATATATATTGTTTTTCATTAAAGCATGCAGATCCTTTAAGACAAATAAGAGTCATCAACCAACATGGTCTCTATGGTTCCTATACAATTAATTTATAAATAAGTTAGTTTTAGTTTTCATTGATGACATGTATGAGTTTGAAGATTATAGGCAGTATTCACTAATCTTAGCTCAAACACACCTAAGAGGATGCTCTCTATTTGTTTCAATTATTTTAATTCATAGAAGTTAGGATGTCTGGAAATGTATGAAAGTTTATGACTACATTTGAAAATAAATACTGAAATGAGGAAATATTGTGATATGTCTGGATAATTCAGGGGTGCTAATCATTTAGTGTCTGGAAGGATAAGTGGAGAATGTTTGGAGACTCAACTCAGAACACAGAAGACCAGAGATCAGACTTTTCCTCTACAGGTTGTGTATGTTGGGTCCATGCCATCACCTCATATGTGAACCAATTCAACTGCAATTCAATAGGCACAAGAGATGATTCTGTAGCCAAAAATACTTGGCCATTGCTTTTGATTTTGAGTTTGATATATTCACTATCATATCCCATTTTGCCTGAAGGCATGTATGGTTTTGAAAGAATCTATGCTTTAATATTCAATGCAGTCTCATTTTTCAGTTATTTGAAAATATCTTGGTGTGCAATAGGCAGAATAAATATTAGAACATAAACAAACAGGAGGAATGAAGGAACATTTTAGGGAAAAATCTTAAGTATGTCTAAAGTTTGCCTTATAGCTCAGAAACATTTTATTTTGTATGCATTAGTTCTCAAGCTTTAAAGTGAGAAATTTCAATAACAGTATTTTTTAATTTTTATGTGCCTGTGTCAGTGTACATGTGCTACATGTGAGATGGTACCTTTTGGAAACCAGCATAGATCATTAGTTCCCAGAGCTGGAGTCACAGAGAGCTGTGACCTTTCAGACAATAGTGCAGGGAAATGAACCTGAGTCTTATTCAAGAGAAGGAAGTGCTTTTAACCTAGGAATCAATCCTCTAGCTTCAGTGAAAGAATTTATTTAGAGATGCATTAATTTGCATGAACTTGGAGCTCATTAAAATAAGTAAAAATGTTGAAATTATGCTTATATCTTTCCCATATTACTGTGATGTTGATATTCACTGCAAAAAAGTAACATATTTTCATTGCACATTTTTTTGTCAATATTCAGCATGCATGTGGAATCTTCGAACAAAACATGTATTTCAGAATTCTTTCTCATGGGACTAGCGTATGTCCCTGAACTGCAGCCCCTCATCTTCAACTTGTTCCTGTTCATGTACCTCGTCACCATCATGGGAAACCTACTCATTATCCTGGCTGTAAGCATAGACTCCCATCTCCACACCCCCATGTACTTCTTCCTGTGCAATCTGTCTCTCACTGATATCTGTACAAGCACAACCACAGTCCCAAAGTTGCTGTTGAACATCCAAGCACATGACCAGAGCATCACTTACATAGGCTGCCTGGCCCAGGTGTATTTTATCTTGACATTTTGTGTTTTAGAAAGTTGTCTCCTCACTGCGATGGCTTATGACCGCTATGTGGCCATTTGTCAACCTCTAAGATACACAAGCATTATGAACCCTTTCCTATGTATCTTACTAGTATTATTTTCCCTGCTCATCAGCAATATAAATGCAGTGCTCCACACTCTTCTGCTGCTTCCACTGTCCTTTTGTATAGAACAGGATATTCCCAACTTCTTCTGTGAACTCGGTCAGGTCACTAAGCTTGCTTGCTCCGATACATTTATCAATATTATCATTATTTATATGGCAACCATAGGATTTTCAGTCATCCCTCTATCTGGGATTATTTTCTCTTATATTCAAATTGTGTCCTCTATTCTGAAGATCCCATCAGTTGGTGGAAGATATAAAGCTTTTTCCACCTGTGGGTCTCATCTTTCAGTGGTGTCTTTATTCTATGGGACTGGCTTAGGTGTGTACATGAGTTCTTCGATTTCTAACTCTTCCAGCAGCAATGTAATAACATCCATGATGTACAGTGTGGTTCCTCAAATGCTGAATCCTTTCATCTACAGTTTGAGGAGCAAAGAAATCAAAGGAGCCTTGAGGCATCTCATCATTAGGATCATTTATTTTCTGTAATTTTGTGTGCTAATTCATTGAGGCAGAAAGTGTTGTAGTGGTTCCAATTCAATGAACATTTATAGACCTGTTTAAAGAGAAAGTGTATAGCATTTGGATGTGAAAAAAGGTTTAAGCATGTGTAGTGGTAGATATATACAGCTTGATTTCATGGTTTGGTCTCAGTGAATTATTACTCATAAGTAGTCCTACTTTGGTTCAGATTAACTAAATATTATAACCCATTAAGTAATTACTAAGTCCCTACAGTGTATGTTTCTGTGAGTCATGCTACTTTTTTCACAATTAGTTTCATTATTTTAAAGCACAAAATCCTCATAATTACATTATATTATTATCTTAAAATATTACTCAATACTAGCCATTTCTGTTATGAGGATGCCATTTTGGTTCTTAAAGAAGAAAAAGACTTCATTCTACTATAATGAGAAAATAATGTCTATTACATGTACTTCTGAAATTGTGAATCTGTAATCTCAGATATAAATAATCATCAGTTCATATATGAGATAGCCAATTCACATTTATGTTTTGCTCATTCTCTAGCTGGCTTTAGAAGTTGAAGATGTATTTACAGTATGTCAGAGGCAGCACCCTGAGTGTCCTCATGTTATGCAGCTATTACGTTGAAAATATAGAATCTCTAATACTCAGGAAGCTAACAACACTTAAGGATCTGAGAAAACTCTGGAAGTGACAACATTCAGACGACTTCTCCCACGTGTTGTAGTCGCAGTAAATTATCCGGGGTGAGGATTCTTTACTGAAGTTGTAGAGAAACTGAGCAGAGAAATTCTAGGAAAAGCCTCCGTGAGCCATCGCCCACACTGTGGTATGCTTTATAATTTTTTCAGCTATATAATTCACTCATGTTCTTGAATAAATTTATTGGTTCAGTGAGCTACACTTGTGTGAAGTTATTTTTTATGTCTCTCATTAGTCACCTACTTAGGTGAATAAAAATATTTTCATACTTTTCCAGTAAAGTCATACAACATTTGCCCTAAAGTCCATTATAGTAAGTCTTTCTATGAAGACACACACACACTATGAATTCTCTCTCTTTCTCTCTCTCTCTCTCACACACACACAAATTCTTGCTATTATTTGAGTGCTATATATCAGATCAACAAGCTCCTATCCTAATCCCTCAAATCATGGAAATTATCTTACATAATAGCATTGTAAATGGCACTCACAATTATTTGTTTATAGCAAAGACTTTCTCTCTTTTTATATTTGTGGGTATAAATACAATTAAAATTATAAGCAATTTAGTATAGAAAAATAGATTGGATTAATGTCATCTTTTTTATTTTTGTCTATATTTCTTCAGAAATAATAATCTAAACATTTCTAGCTTTGATATTCAGCCTTCATGTATTCCTGTACAATTCATTCCAGTAGTTTATTCTTTTGACTTAGACAAAGCATAGTGAACAAATTCTCAATTTTGGTTATCTGTTATATATTATTCCAACTCACCTTTTTTGTAGTTTTGCAGCTAATCATTTACTTTTTTAAAATTTATTTATGTCATGAATAGTGGCAACCAAAAAGTCCTAGTATTTGAAGTGTGAGCAAATATTTTGTCCCATTGTAAGTACATTTTTGAAAGAGGTCCTTTCATTTTTATACATTTTAAGTGATAGTTAACTGCGTATTTGGTGTAAAAATTACTGTCAACTAGTGCTTAAGTGATCTTAGTTGAAAAATTCAGTGCCCTATCTATAAGTACAAATCTTGATATTCTTACAAGGATTTTTCACTTAGAAATTACAGTTTCTTCCAAGATATTGACATTTACTAATATTTCTGACATTAATAAAATGTGCAGGCATGCATTATGCCAATTTATTTGGGGGGATATTTTTTGTGGTCCTACTCACAAATTTTAATTGGACACTAGAATTGTCATGTAGCATGTTTCTCAATTCTCATCAAGAGATGCTATGAATTCATTGTTCTTTTCTTCAGTTTCCCTTAAACCTTTGTTCTTTTATCTTTTCTCTATTTGGGTAAAATAATAATCTGAAAGATAATCTTTATGTAAATTTTCAAAACTTGCTTCTAAAAATAATAGGTAAAAATTCTAAGTTTTAAAAAACATTTCTCTAAGTGATATTTGGATTGTACCTCCAGCTACATTCTCCCATTGTATAGTTTTAAAACATTTAAGGGTTAAAATGACAATAAGCTTTGTTCAAATGAAAGTTTTCAGAATGTACATAGTGACATGCTTTTCCATGAATAAAAAAAAGACATCTTGAGATATTTCTTATTGTCCTATAGCTACAGAGAAACAATGCCTTAAAATCAATGTGAATAAACATTGAGAAAGACACTCAGTGTCAATATCTGTCTTCTACATACACTTGCCGAGGCAAGTGTGGGCACATGAACTACCAGGCAAACCTGAAAAAAATTGGTTAGTCCTTTGTATAAACATTTATCCAAGGAAAATAACATATAAATAAATAAGATATACAAGAAAATGTGAAACAAATGTCCAATATAAGTAACTGCCGTACTCTGAACCACAATGAAGTGGATGGAATATTTGAATATTCCTGAAGTCCATACACAGGAAACTAGGCAAGGTTATCACTTGAAACCTTGAACTACAGAAGTTCTTGGATATTGGTTTGAAAACTTTACCACTTACCAAGTAAAACACATAAAGAAACCACATCAGTCCACCACAGTTGTAAATGGTAACAAAGACAAAAGGCATATGCTACTTCAGACAGAGATGTATTGTTTTGCAATCTTTGCAAGAATGTAGTACCATGTAGTTTTCTCAATAATCAAACAATAAAACTACCATAAATACACATAAATCTCAATATTAATTATATTTCATGGAAAAACAAGTGTGTCCCTGTTTACCACAATAGGACACACAGTACACACTAAATCTATTGCATAATCCTAAATTTTCATGAGCACAAGAAAGTATAAAGTAATGTAAACATACAGAATCTATATTACTCTGTTGCAGAACATTTACTTACACTGCAAAGATGTGTCTCTTTCTAAGGCATCTTCTAATTGGTTTAATAAAGACTTAACTGGCCAATAGTTAAGCAGGATAGATAGACAGGTGTAATGGAGGTTTTTCTCTGTCTTGCTCCATCTGGTGGCCATTTCCAGAAATCACTCAGAGGCTTATATTAATTAAAAATTCTTGGCCAATGGCTTAGGCTTACTACTAGTCAGCTCTTACAATTACATTAGTCCATATTTCCTATCTTTTATTTTCTACATTGTTCGTGACTTGTTACCTCATTTTCTATATGTCTTGTTTCCTAGGTGGCTGGCTGGCATCTGCCTGACTCCATCTTTGTTCATCTTCAGTTTGATTGTACCACCTAATATTATTCTGCCTAGCCACTGGCCAAAACAGCTTTATTTCTCAACCAATGAGAGCAACACATATTCACAGCATACAGAAAAAGCATCCCTCAGCTTTCCCCCCTTTCTATCTAATCAAAAAATTAGTTTTTAACTTTAAATTGGAAATATTACATATAACAAGACAGTTATCAAGCAAGAATTATAGTTACAATAGCTAGTTGATTTATATTTGGCAAAATTAAAGAAAATACTCTATCTTCTATGCTATCTTTGTGAATCTAAAGTTTCTTATCGTTTACCTTTTCTCATAACTAAGAAAAACTGTACAACTATTTAGTCTTCAACTCCAACAAAGACCCCAGAAGGACATAATCCTGAGTAAATAGGAAGTGCATTGCAAGCAACTTCTAAAGCTCTAGAAATGACAGAGACATTTGGCTGCCTGGTTAGTCACCCAAAGTTCTTTTGTAATATTGGGACATCTATCTTCAGCCTATAGGCCTAGAGTATCTGGCAGACTTTTTAGTGAAATCAGAAATTTGAAAGACTGCCATGTCTATATTGACAAAGTTCATCAGTTGCTTTCCTCTGTGTCCTGCAGAATGTCTGGCAGTTTCTTCTGTGAAGCAGGAACCTGAAGGACCATCCCACCTTGTTTTGGTAAAGTTCAGTGGTCACTTTCCTGTGGGTCCTGCATGTCCAATTTATACAGCATACTATCAAGCAGTCCAGGTAAGAACAGTGTTTTTACCAAATGGCTAGCCTTGCCACATTGAAAGCAAACTCCATAAGGAGTTTCTTCAATGCCAATCACCCTCTTTGAAGTAATTGGTGCTTCCAAGGGTAGAAAAGTCTCTCTGTCAAGAAAAGTCTAAGTTCTTAAAACATTTTAAATGCCATATTCTGTAGGTCTTTGAAGTATTTGAAGATTACCAACCTAATTGAAACAGATCTTTATATATGTAGAAAACCTAACTAATATGGCTATAAGTATGACTATTAAAGATGACTGTCAATCTGTATTTTTTAATTATACATTACATTTTTAAATGACCTGTATAAGCACAATACCTTAAAAAGAGTAGAAATGTACAAAGTATAACAAAATTGACTTTAAATTTGTATTAATAAAATGAAATTCATACCAATGTAATATATTTTGAGATCAACGGTTGTTATTTGGATTAAAGTAGATTCAATAACCTACCTTTTCTTTTTTCATCATAATAATCTACCCTTTTCCCCATCATTTTTATATCATATCCCCATTTCTTCTTTAGAAAGAGATTGACTTTGACCAAAAGCAATTTATAACCAACCCCCTAAACAAAGACAAATATATATAATCTATCTTTTGGGAATGTGGACATAGTTTTCTAGGATACTACCTTTTGATTAGAGGTGCTGATAATCTTATGGGGACCCTGAGAAAATTAATAATTATGATCAATTCCTGACTGAAGTATTTTGTGTGATGGTCCATCTCAGCCAGCAGCCTTGAAGCTGGTTTGGATGCAGAACCATTACAGAGGTGATTGAAATGTTGGATCATCTGTGCCATCTGTTTTACTGGTGTCTGGTCCCCTTGTTCTAAAAATATATAAGCTTTTAAAAGTAAAATATATCTGTATTAATATAAATATAAACTGCATATTTTATACAAGCCAGCCAAAGATAAGTATTTGTTTTATGGTTGAGCAGGTAAAATATACATCATGTGTCTTGTAGTTAATTTATGTTTATTTTTCCATGTCTGTAGTCAGGATTTTCAGGGGGTCTTCCTTGGTCAAATCTGATCATCTTTAATTTTGAATGAATTCATAGCCTCTCCTTTCCTGTGGAAACAAAAATATAACCTCTTCCCCAAAGTGGCATACATTCTGACTTAAATTTTGAAGTCAAGATATTTTTAAAATAGGCTTAATTAAAATAGGTTTAATTTAGCAGCTTTTACAATGAAATGTATCATAGGAGCCAAAAATTTTAAAGACAACATAATAATCCAGACTTTCTGTGCATTTTCCATCCTCAAATGGCTCATTTTCTTTATATTACTTTACTTCCCATTCTAAGGACTTTCTTTTAATATTTTAAATCTATATTTTAATTTAAGGCTGTATATATTCTTTTCTTTACTAACTCAAGCCTAAGCACATCTTTTAAACACACCATGACCCATTTAGAGGCTTTTCTGCATGAATCTGTTTTTACTGTGTTTTCTTAACCCTTTTTGTCTATATGAGCAAAAGCTAAATCCACCCAGCAGAGCTCTGCACAGCTTGGAGATGCTTCTGTACCATGCCAGGAACCTGCCATGCTGCAGCTCAAGCCACACACTTCAGTGTCTCTGTACCATGGCCTGCATGAAAGACACAAGTAGGAAGCTATTTTTGGCTCTGTTTATATGTTCTAGGACCCTCTTTTTAAGCTTTCTTGGGCTTTATGTGGATGTACAGGTGCCACATTGGGCATCAAATGTAAAAGGAGGCTTTGCTCTGTCCCGTCCCTATCCATCAACATTTTCAAAAACTCAGAGGCTTGTATTAATTATAAATGTTTGGCTGATGGATCAGGCTTATTACTAGTTAGCGCTTACATTTAAATTAACCCATATTTCTTATCTATGATTTGCCACATAGTTTGTGGCTTATTACCTCATTTTCTATATGTTTTGTTTCCTAGGCAGCTGGCTAGCATCTGCCCTGACTCCATCCTTCCTCACCCCCAGTTTGATTGTACTGTCTAGACTTGTTCTGCCATGCTACTGGCCAAAACAGCTTTATTTCTCAACCAATGAGAACAACACATATTCACAGCATACAGAAAGACCATTCCACAGCAGGCAGGACTTCTGGGCAGAGAGAGGAAACTGGAGATAAATCTAGGTGCTGGAGAGATGCCAGCCAGATGTAGAATGAGTTGGACACACAGAATGGGATAGAAGTTAAAGCCATGTGCTAGAATGTAGATGAATAAAAATATGGGTTAATTTAAGTTATAAGAACTAGTTAGGAACAAGCCTAAGCCAAAGGTCAAGCTGTCATAATTAATAGTAAGTCTCCATGTCATTTTTTGGAACCTGGCTGGCAGGACAGAAAAAGCTTGTTTACATTACTCTACCATGAAAAACAATGTAGTTTTGCCATTGATGTGATCTCACTGGTGACATGAATAGACCTTGACAACATTATTGATAAAGTGACTATATCAAGGATACAATGCCAGTGATAGAATGGTTTATGTGTTTGGAGAATCTATCAAAACTGATCATACAGAAATATAAAACATATTACAATTACTGTAGACCTAAGAAAACACAATGGAAGAACAGGAAGCAATCAGTGTATAGTTACAGTATCATTTATAGATCAGTGGTTAGATAATATGTGTGAAGGCACATCAATGTGTAAGTAATGGACAGAAATGCACTGCATAGAAATGAGTAAAAGAGGTGTCTCAAAATTCTTATCATAAAATTCAATAAATACTTTAGAAATTATTAAATTAATTACCCTAGTTCATCACCATCCAATGCACTGAAAATTGAAGCTAAATATTTTAATAAAATGTAAATAGAAATTACGTTAAGAAGTTTGAAAGGGCCGGGCGGTGGTGGCGCACGCCTTTAATCCCAGCACTCGGGAGGCAGAGGCAGGCGGATCTCTGTGAGTTCGAGGCCAGCCTGGTCTCCCAAGCGAGTTCCAGGAAAGGCGCAAAGCTACACAGAGAAACCCTGTCTCGAAAAACCAAAAAAAAAAAAAAAAAAAAGAAGTTTGAAAGGAAGTACTCTGTATGAGTAAATAACACTGTTCCCAGGAGCCATAGTTTCTTTTCTCTGATATTATAATTACATTTCTCTCTTCCCTGTCCTCAATCCAAATTCTCCCACATATCTTTCCTCGCTTTCTTTCAAAATCATTGCCTCTTTCACATTATTTATTACTGCATGCATATATGTATACATATATTTTTAATTATAGCTTACTCCATCTGTATAATGTTGCCTGCATATATGTATTCAAAGATCACCATTGGATACTGAATAACCAACTGTTGTGCTCATCCCTAGAGAAGACCACTTCTCCCGCTCTCAGCATTCCTTAATTGTGTGAGGTTGAGTCCTCCTGTTCTTTATCTCATCTAATTTGCCATCTTCATTGGTGTTGTCCTTGCTCAACTCTCAGTTAGGCAGTCCTGTTGCTGAGACTTTAAGCAAGTAGCTTCAGATACTATTGGAAGACTTTATCTCACAGCAAACTATGTGATCCTCTGACTCTTAGTCATTCTCCTCCCTCTTCCACAATGCTCCCTAGGCATTAAGTGTGAGGGTGTTTTGTAGGTATATGTGTTGTGACTGGACTCCACAACTCTGCATTCTGATTGCTTTGATTTTCATAGTAGTCCCAGTTTCCTGCACAGAGAAACTTCTTTAATGAGAGAGAAAGACTACATTTATTTTGTGGGTATAAGTACAAATGTTGAGATTGTCACTAAGTACTATGCTGTTTTAGTAAAGTACTGGTTATAGGTATACCTCTAATATTCATGAATTTACTAACACTAAATAGTTATCTTGTTTAAGGCATGTTGGTAGCTGAAGTTTTCCTGTGTCCCAGCCTGCTGGCAGTTGGGACAAATCTCTCCCACTTGTGTCCCCCAAGTAAACACACAGAGACATATTACTTACAAACTGTATGGCCATGGCAGGCTTCTTCCTATCTGTTCTTATATCTTAAATTAACCCATTTCTATTAATCTATAAGTTTCCATGTGGCTCGTGGCTTACTGGAATCTTTACATGTTGCTTCTCATGAGGGTGGCTGGCAGCGTCTCTCTGCCTCAGCCTTCTTCCACTCAGCATTCTCCTCTCTCCTTGTCCCACCTACACTATCCTTCCTTCCTGACTACTGGCCAACCAGAGTTTTATTTATCAATCAATCATAGCAACATAGATTCACAGCATACAGAACACCCCACAGCATGTGTTGATTACTGCCAAGGTATACATGCCAGTACTGCACCCTTAGGTTTACTGTGGCATGCTGGTCATTGATGTGGTTCATAGGCTTCATAACTAACTAATATATTAGTTTTCTCCCTCCTTTGGAAGCTTTCATGTTGCCATCAGATGTAGCTGGAGTATCTCCAGACCTGCCTGGGCTGGCAGCCACTCAGACTCAAATAAACACACAGACGCTTATATTATTTAAACTGTTTGGCCTAATGGCTCAGACTTCTTGCTATCTGTTCTTATATCTTAAATTAACCCATTTCTATTAATCTATACCTTGCCACATGGCTTACCAGTAACTTACATATTGCTACTCATTACAGCAGCTGGCAGTGTCTCCTCACTCAGCCCTCTTCTACACAGCATTCTCCTCTCTGCTTGTCCCGCCTACACTATCCTTCCTGCCTGGCTACTGGCCAATCAGCGTTTTATTTATCAATCAACCATAGCAACATATATTCACAGTATTTAGGACATCCCACAGCAATCAGGTACCATGAAAGCTGGTCCTCCAAAAAGAGAAATACAGGTCAGATCAAGATCAAGGGTCTCTGTCCCCATTTCTGAAGTTCATTGTGTCTTCACCTCCAACCTTCTACCTTCCACCTCTTGAGAGCAACAAAAAACAATAGCAAAAGGCTATATGTTTAGAGAGTCTCTCGGAGAGCCCTGATCAACAACTGAAAACAGGGCTTTTTATGTCTTGTGTTTAGGCTTTTGTTAGATTGTCTTTGGAGCTTGGAAGAAAGATTTTCAAACCAGAGATGAAAAGTTCATCAAAATCATATACGTATATTTATAGACATAATTATTAATAATACAAGTTCTTTTTTATTTATTTAGATAAAAGTGACTGGACCAGTTCACAATCACATCCACAGTGAATGAGGGTTCCCTTTGCACTTCATCTACTACAATATTTGTTACCAGTGGTGTTAATCTTTGCCAATCTTACTTGGATAAAATGAAATCTTGAAGTTGTTTTGATTTGTATTTCCCTAACTGCTAGAGGTGATGAAAACATATATTTCCCTTCAGGTCCCGGGACCATTTATAAATGGGTAATTTGTTTTTCTGACTCTGTATTTCTAGTTCTTTATGTATCCTGGATATTAATACACTCTCAAATATTTAGCTGGCAAAAATTCTCTCATTTTCTTTGGGTTTTCTCTTCACCTAAATAATGGTTTCTTTAGCTGTGCAGAAGATTGCAAGTTTTAGGAAATCCCACTTGTCAATTTGTCAGCCTTAATTCTTGAGTCAATACTATCTTATTCAGAAAGTCCTTTCCCAAATCAATATCATGTAGGGTATTGACTATGTTTTCTTTCTTTTTCTTTTTTTAACATCATTATAGTTTATTATTATGCTAGCTCCATTCTCTTCATTTAAATAAATTTATTTATTTATTCATTTATTTTACATCCCCAGTTTCTGCTCCCTACTCTCCTCCCAGACCCTCCCATCATTGCCCATCAGTTCCTTCCCAGCAATCCACTCAGTCTCCCTTTCTGTTTAGGAAAGGGCAGGT
>CABHPP010129578.1:0-21600 GCA_902168425.1 Peromyscus attwateri | reverse complement strand
CATAATATTCTAGTTTTTCTTGGATGAATTCAAATACTGATGAACAAAGTTGTGTCTTTTAATAAATGTACACTCTGCTTGCAAGATTTGTACACAAACATGTGGTGGTATTGTGTTCGCCAAAATATTGTGTACCTTAATAAACTTATCTGGGGTCAGAGACAGAACAGCCACAAAGTTCAACAGAGGTTAGGGAGTGGTAGCACCACACCTTTAATCCTAGCATTCCAGAGGCAGAAATCCATGTGTTCAAGGATACACCCAAGCATGGTGACCAACGCCTTTAATCCCAGAAAGCACACCTTTAATCCCAGGGAGTGGTGGTAGAAAGCAGAAAGGTATATAAAGCGTGAGGACCAGAAACTAGAGGCATTTGCCCATAGAAGCATTTGGCGTGGTTAAGCATTTGGCCTGGTTAAGCATTCAGGCTTCTAGCAGCAGTTCAGCTGAGACCCATTCTGGATGAAGACTCAGAGGCCTCCAGTCTGAGGAAACAAGACCAGCTGAGGATCCAGCGAGGTGAGATAGCTGTGGCTTATTCTGTGTCTCTGACCTTCCAGTGTTCACCCCAATACCCGGCTCAGGTTTGATTTTATTAGTAAGACTTTTAAGATTCATGCTACACAAACATATTAATAAATTAAAAAAGGCAAAGCAACTGTTTACAAGATCTATAGAAGCTACTACAAGCTAAAGGCAAAAGGGACTCATGCTTTTTAATGCTCTCATTGAAATTATTTTGTTTTATTTAATTTACCCAATTTTGTAAAACTGTTAAAGAAGCATTCCTCAGACATACCTGTGCCTTTTCTCAGTAATGATGGTTTCATTGCTTTTCATACTTATTTACATAGTTTGTTAACACTGGAAGCAAACGCTGGCCAAAGGATAGTGTTTGTATTCCTCATTTCAATCTCTTTCTCATTGGCAGAAGTGCTTCATGAAAAATGATAGGTCTTGAGAATCAGCTAAACTAAATAACACCTTGGAATACAGTGTGTTATGTTAATGTAGGTTTGCAATAATTAACTAGGAGTCAAGCTCTGGTTATCCACAGATATTCATAAAATCATAAACAATGGGTAATGAAGGTAATGTTGCCATAACAAATAGTATATATTAGGGTATAATTGCCAATGCAGTAGCATGGAGCTTGATGGTTTTTTAATGAAGACTAGAATGTTTTTCTAATCTAGAATTATTCATCTGAGAAACTCATTAGCAATCACATTCTCTAGTGTAGCTAAATTTACATAAAAATATGGTAGACACAACCTATAGTTTCCTGCATAAAAATAATTTTCTCATAAGTTACTATAATATTCTTATTTTGCAATTGATATTTAGAGTATAAAACAATGTGTAAATTATAATATACAAATATTGCATAAATATAAGTATTTATGTATATATATTCTAATTTTGCAATTGATAGAGTATAAAACAATGTGTATTTTATAATATACAAATATTACATAAATATAAGTATTTATGTATATATATGCATATGTATACACACAAAGAGAGAGAGAGAGAGACAGAGAGAGAGTGAGAGAGAGAGAGAGAGAGAGAGATCTTTTATTATAGTCCTAACCAGTGATTTACGCAATGACACCTTTTTCTCTTCTGATAGAGTTATAGAATGGATTCATTTTACCGGGCTGCAGCAAAGATGAAAGGAATTTGAAAAATAGCAATAAAATATGTGGTTATTTTATAAGAGCTAGAGATGACTCTATTATGCTAAGTATCCCAAAAACCTCACAGGTGAGTTAACAAATACTTCAGCCCTTAGTTTTGACATGCTGATATAGTCAAGGTGACATTGGAGTTTTAAAATAAAGTCTCATGATCCAGATATGAATTTTAATAGAATGTAATAAGACTCTGTGAAAAATGTTGACTCCTTAAGATTGAAAAGAACACTAGTAAATACTTTTTAAATCAACTTTTCTAAGAGGGCAAAATGAACAAATCCTTACAACAATCCGACAATAGTTTAGTCATGAAAATAGCCTGACTCATACTAAAACTACCAAATTGTTTAAAATGTTCTGTCTATAAACCTTTCTAGCTTCTGAAACAGACTTTGAAACAATACATGCCTTCAACCATGAAATCTTGGAAAAGTAGCTGCCTATCAACCATTATAGGAGAACTTTGAAAAAAGTTTTAGCCCATAAGGTAGTAGCAGGCAGATTGATTGGTAACTATCAGGTAAAGTACCATTTTCATGGCTTGTCTTTGACCCTACACAGATTTCTACATGCCTAGAAAATTTTCCAATGAGAACAGTAATAGTATGAGTTGGGACACATTTAAAAGGCAGGTATTGGAAGTCAGTTTTTATTGCAGAGCTCCCTCACTTCCTGGGCCAATTTTATCTTGATATTTTATTTTATTTGGGGCTATTGTGAATGTGAGTGTCCAGAAGCATGGTACAGAGAAATACAAAGCAGATTCATTGAGAGATATTAGAAATCACTAAGTCTTGATGTGCATTTCCCTGATGGCTAAGGATATTGGACATTTATTTGTTTATCAGCCACTAGAGATTCTTCTGTTGAAAATTCTCTTTTTAGATCTGTACCCTGTTTTTGAATGGATTATTTTATTTGTTGATGTCTAGTTTCTTGAGTTAATTATATATTTTGGAAATCAGGCCTCTGTCAGATGTGGGGGGATATCTTTTCCCATTCTGTAGGCTGCTGTTTTATACTATCGATAGTGTCCTTTGTTTTACAGAAATTTTTCAGTTTCAAGAGGTCCCATTTATTAAGTGTTGATCTTACTGTCTGCATTGTTAGTGTCCTGATCAGGAAGTTGTCTCCTGTGCCAATGCATTCAAGGCTATTTCTTACTTTCTCTTCTATCAGGTTCAGTGTGTCTGGATTTATATTGAAGTCTTTTAACTACTGGGACTTAAGTTTTGTACAGGATGATAGCTATAGATCTATATGAATTCTTCTACATGCTGACATCTTGCTATGCCAGCAGCATTTATTAAAGATGCTTTCTTTTTTCACTGTATAATTTTGGCTTCTCTGAGATTCCATCTTACACCTGTCAGAATGGCTAAGATCAAAAACACAAGTGACAGCTTATGCTGGAGAAGACATGGAGCAACAGGAAGACTCCTCCATTGCTGCTGGGAGTGCAAACTTGTACAGCCACTTTGGAAATCAATATAGTGATTTTTTTTTCTGAAAACTGGGAATCTATCTATCACAAGACCCAGCTATACCACTCTTGGGCATATATCCAAAAGATGTTCAATCACACCACAAGGACACTTGCTTAACTATATTCATGGCAGCTTTATTCATAATAGTCAGAACCTAGAAATAAACTAGGTGTTCCTCAACAAAGGAATGTATAAAGAAAATTTACACAATGGAATATTACTCAGCAGTTAAAAAAAATCAGGAAATTTGAAGACAAATGGATAGAAAAAAATTATTCTGAGTGAGACAACCCAGACTCAAAAAACAAACATGGTATAGACTCACTCATAAGTGGATGGTAGTTATAAAATAAAGGATAACTATGCTACAATCCACAGACCCAGAGAGAGTAGGTAACAAGGAGGATTCAATGGGGCAGGAGGGAGAGGGCCAACATGCCAAGATCTCCCTCAGAAAAGAAGGAAATAGAAGAGATTTCATGAGTAGAACTGAGAGATGAGGTGAAGGGAGTGGAGAGGGAGAGTACTGAAAGAGACTACTAGAAGGGGGATGTAGGTTTAAACCTGGTGCAAGAGAAATTCCCAGGAATCTACAAGGATGACCCCAGCTAAGACTCCTAGTAATAGCAGATATGTAGCCTGAACTGGCTATCTCTTGTGACCAGACTGGTGCCTAGCCCAATTATCATCAGAGAGGCTTCATCCAGAAACTGATGGAAACAGATGTAGACCCACAGCCAAACATTAGGCAGGGCTCAGGGAATCCTGCAGAAGAGAGGGAAAAGGATAGAAGGAGCCAGAGGGGTCAAGGACACAACAAGAAAACCCACAGAACCAACTAACCTGGGATCATAGGAGCTCAGAGTCTGAACAGACAAGGGAGCCTGCATAGGACTGACTTAGTCATTCTGCATATATGTTACAATTTTGTAGCTTGATCCTCTTGTGGGACTCCTAAGAGTGGGAATAGGTCTGTCTCTGACTCTTTTACTGACTTTTGGTACCCTACTTTTCATACTGGGTTGCCACTGGGAGAGGTTCTTAGTCTTACTGAAACTTGATAAGCTATGTTTTGCTGATATCCATGAGAGACCTGCCTTTTCCTGAACAGAAAGGGAGGAGATGTGGTTTAGGGGGTAGAAAAAGAGAGGGAAGAGGAGGGCCTGGGAGGATATGAGGGTGGAGAAATTTCTCCAGGGATTTAAATTAAATTAAATTAAAAAAAAGAAATCACTAAGTCTTTGATAAATAATGAAATAACTAGACATTCTCTGATCAGGATATTTTATTTTAATAGTTGATAAAACAGAACACATCATATCCCATTAGAGTTACTATGGTTCAGGAAAAGTGGCCATTGGAAATATGTAAATGACATATATGATGGAAAAATAGGGGATGAATACAAAAATATAAACTAAAGTTTTTTTTTTGTGTGTGGTTTTTCGAGACAGGGTTTCTCTGTGTAGCTTTGCGCCCTTCCTGGAACTTGCTTTGGAGACCAGGCTGGCCTCGAACTCACAGAGATCCGCCTGCCTCTGCCTCCCGAGTACTGGAATTAAAGGCGTGTGCCACCACCGCCCGGCCAACTAAAGATTTTTTTAAGTGAATAAATACCTACCTTGAAAATTAGTGAGACTTAACAGTCATGTATATGCAATATAAAAAATAAAGAAAGATACCCAGAGAGTCCTGCCCCTAGGACCCATCCCTTGGACACAACCAGTTCCTGGAAACCCCCACCCAACTCTGTCCCAGTTGCCAGTCAGCAGGAAAATTTCTGCAGGAAGCCTCCCCTCACCAATCCCCCCCCCCAACTGGACCCTGCAATCTACATGCTCTACCCCCATACCCATCCACCTGAGACCCCAGCAACTTCCTGAGGCACAGAAACTAAACCGCCAGCTCTCATTGGACCAAGAGGTGAGTGACTCTGCTCATATCCAGAGAGTCCTGCCCTAGGACCTATCCCTTGGACAGAACCAGTTCCTGGAAACCTCCACCCAACTCTGTCCCAGTTGCCCACCAGCAGTCAAAACTCCTGTGGGAATGCCCCTCCTCACCAAAACCCCCCAACAGACCCTGCAATCTACGCACTCTGCCCCACTACCCATCTTCCTGAGACTCAGCAACTTCCTGAGTTAAGTAAACCAAATTGCCAGCTCTCACTGGACCAAGAATAACTTTCTGAGGCATAGAAACCAAACTGCCAGCTCTCATTGGACAAAGAGCTCTCATTGGAACAGGGTAACCTCCTGAGACAGCCCTCATTAGACTAAGAGTGGCTTTCTGAGACATAGGATCTGCCACCTCTCATTGGACCAAGAGAGGCTTCCTGAAACACAGAATCTATCAGCTCTGACTGGACCAAGAGCCCTGATAAGACCAAGTGAGGCTCCATGAGTCACAGAATCAACTAGCTTGGGTAGACCAAGAGCAGCTCCCTGAGACACAGAATCTGCCTGCTCCAATTAGAACAAGAACTAAGATTGGATCCAGAGGGGGCACCTGAAACACAGACACAACAAGCACAGAGTGGACCAATAGCAACTCTCTCAGACACAGGCACCTCTTATATCTATTAGAGGAGGAGATGTGCAGATGTCAAGGCAAAAATACATACAACAACATAAAGAACAATATGGCATCACCAGAACCTAGCCCTCCTCCAACAGCAAGAACTGAACATCACAATGTAGAAGAAGCAGAAGAAAGTGACCTTAAGAATAGCATCATGGTCCACAAGTCGGTTTTTATGCCAGTACCAGGCTGTTTTTATTACTGTAGCTCTATAGTAGAGCTTGAAGTCAGGGATCGTGATGCCTCCAGAGGTTGTTTTATTGTACAGGATTCTTTTGGCTATCCTGGGTTTTTTGTTTTTCCATATGAAGTTGAGTATTATTCTTTCCAGGTCTGTGAAGAATTGTGTTGGTATTTTGATGGGGATTGCGTTGAATCTGTAGATAGCTTTTGGTAAAATTGCCATTTTTACTATGTTAGTCCTGCCTATCCATGAGCACGGGAGATCTTTCAATTTTCTGACATCTTCTTCAATTTCTTTTTTCAGGGACTTGAAGTTCTTGTCATATAGGTCCTTCACTTGCTTGGTTAATGTTATCCCAAGGTATTTTATGTCATTTGTGGCTATTGTAAAGGGTGATGTATCTCTGACTTCCTTCTCAGCCTGTTTGTCAGTTGTATATAGGAGGGCTACTGATTTTTTTGAGTTGATCTTGTATCCTGCTATGTTGCTGAAGGTGTTTATAAGCTGTATCAGTTCCTTGGTTGAATCTTTGGGGTCACTCAAGTATACTATCATGTCATCTGCAAATAGGGAAAGCTTGACTTCTTCCTTTCCCATTTGTATCCCCTTAATCTCCTTATGCTGTCTTATTGCTCTGGCTAGAACTTCAAGTACTATATTGAATAAGTATGGGGAGAGCGGACAGCCTTGCCTCGTTCCTGATTTTAGTGGAATTGCTTTGAGTTTCTCTCCATTTAATTTGATGTTGGCTGTTGGCTTGCTGTAAATTGCCTTTATTATGTTGAGGTATGTTCCCTGTATTCCTGATCGCTCCAAGACCTTTATCATGAATGAGAATAGGAAGAAGCAAAGTGCTGGAGAGGCCCACAGAAATCCACAAAGTTGCCCCCACAATAAACTGCTGGCAATAGTCGAGAAATAGCCCAATTTGACCTACCCTGGTGATAAGATGGCCAAACACCCTAATTGTCGTGCTAGAAACCCCATCCAGTGACAGAGGGAACTAGATGCAGATATCCACGGTCAGGCCCTGGGTGGAGCTCCGGGAGTCCAATTGGCAAGAAGGAGGAGGGTTTATGTGACCAAGAGTTGTTGGGACCAGGGATGGATGGAATACAGGGACAAATGGCCAAACGAATAGAAACACATGAACTGTGAACCAATGGCTGAGGGGCCCTCAACTGGATCAGGCCCTTTGAATGGGTGAGACAGTTGATTGGCTTGATCTGTTTAAGAGGCATACAGGCAGTTGGACCGGGCCCTGTGCTCAGTACATGAATTGACTGTTTGAAACCTGGGTCTTAGTAGAGACCCTAGGCTCAGCCTGGGAGGAGGGGACTAGACCTGCCTGGGCAGTGTCCACCAGGTCGATCTCAATCCTCGGGGGAGTCTTTGCCCTTGAGGAGATGGAAATGGGGTGTGGGCCGGGGGAAGGGGGGCGGGACTGGAGGAGGGAGAAAGGGGGAATCTATGGCTGATATGTAAAGTTGAATTATATTGTAAAATAAAATAAAATAAATTAAAAAGAAAAAGAAAAAAAAAAGAATAGCATCATGAAGATGCTAGAGGCCTTTCAAGAAAAAATGAAATTGAGGAAAAGACAAACAAAAAATTGGAAGAAATCAATAAATCTCTCAAAGAAAGCCAAGAAAACTATGGAAAAGCAATTAAACATGTGAGAGGAACAGTTCAAGACCTGAAAAGAGAAATACAAACAATAAAGAAGACATAAACAAATGGAATGCTGGAAATAGAAAATATGACTAAATGAACAGGAAACACAGACGCAAGCATAACCAACAGAATACAAGATATGGAAGAGAGAATCTCTGGTGTAGAGGATACAACAGAGGAAATAGATTCGTAAGTCAAAGAAAATACCAAAGCCAAAGAAGTCATAACACAAAACGTCCAGGAAATCTGGGACACCATGAAAAGGCCAAACCTAAGAATAATAGGGATAGAAGAAGGAGATGAGTACCAACTCAAAGGCACAGAAAATATATTCAACAAGATCATAGAAGAAAGCTTTCCCAACTTAAAGAAGGAAATACCTATGAAGATACAAGAAGCCTATAGAACCCCAAAGAGACTAGACCCCCCAAAAAGTCCCCTTGCCACATAATAATTAAACAACTAACCCTTCAAAATAAAGAAAGAATATTAAGAGCAGCAAAGGAAAAAGGCCAAGTGATTTATAAAGGCAAACCCATTAGAATAACACCAGACTTTTCAATGGAGACTTTGAAAGCCAGAAGGACCTGGACAGATGTAATGCAGACACTAAGAGACCATGGATGCCAGCCTAGACTAATATAACAAGCAAAACTTTCAATCACCATAGACGGAGTGAACAAGACATTCTAAGACAAAACCAGATTTAACCAATACCTATGCACAAATCCAGTCCTACAGAAAGCACTAGAAGGAAAATTCCAACCTAAGGAAGTCAGTTACACCCACAAAAAAACAGGCAATAGATAAACCCACAGCAGTAAATCCCAAAGGAGAGAAATACACACGCACTACCACCAAAAGATAACAGGAACTAAAAACCACTGGTCATTAATATCCCTTAATATCAATGGACTTAATTCACCTATAAAAAGACACAGGCTAACAGAATGGATTTGAAAGCAGGACCCATCTTTGTGCTGCATACAAGAAACACACCTCACTTTCAAAGATAGACAGTACCTCAGAATAAAAGACTGGGAAAAGTCTTTCTAATCAAATGATCTTAAGAAGCAAGCGGGTGTAGCTATCCTAATATCCAGGAAAATAGACTTCAAACTAAAATCAATCAAAAGAGATCAAGAAGGGCATTACATACTCATCACAGGAAAGATCCACCCAGATGAAATTTCAATTCTGAACATTTATGCCCCAAACACAAGGGCACCCACATATGTAAAAGAAATATTACTAAAGCATAAATCACACATAAACCCCACACATTAATAGTGGGAGACTTCAATGTCCCACTCTCACCACTGAACAGATCTGCCAAATCAAACTTAACAGAGAAATAAGGGGATTAACTGATGTTATGACTCAAATGGACTTAATCGATATCTATAGAACATTCTACCCTAACAAAAAAGAACATACCTTTTTCTCAGCACCCCATGGAACCTTCTCTAAAATCGACCACATACTCAGTCACAACACAAATCTCAACAGATACAAAAAAAATTGGAATAACCTCCTGTATTCTACCAGACCACCATGGTTTAAAGTTAGATTGCAACAACAACAAAAATTACAGAAAGCCTACCATCTCATGGAAACTGAATAATGCACAACTGAATCACCAATGGGTCAAGGAAGAAATAAAGAAAGAAATTAAAGACTTCCTAGAGATCAATGAAAATGAATATACTATATACCCACACCTATGGGACACTATGAATGCAGTGCTAAGAGGAAAATTCACAGTACTAAATGCCCACATAAAGAAGTTGGAGAAATCTCACACTAGTGACTTAACAGCACACCTGAAAGTTCTAGAACAAGAAGAAGCAAAGTCACCCAGCAGGAATAGACACCAGGAAATAATCAAATTGAGAGTTGAAATCAATAAAATAGAAACAAGGAGAACAATACAAAGAATCAATAAAACAAAGAGTTGAATCTTCAAGAAAATCAATAAGATAGACAAGCCCTTATCCAGACTAACCAAAAGGCAGAGAGAGAGAGAGAGAGAGAGAGAGAGAGAGAGAGAGAGAGAGAATCCAAATTAACAAAATCAGAAATGAAATGAAAGGGTGACATAACAACTGACAATGAGGAAACCCAGAGAATCATCAGGTCATACTTAAAAATCCTGTACTCCACAAAATTGGAAAATCTAAAAGAAATGGATAATTTTCTGGATAAGTACCACATACATAAGTTAAATCAAGACCAGATAAACTATTTAAATAGTCCAATAACCCCTAAGGAAATAGAATCAGTCATTAAAAGTCTCCCAACCAAAAAAAGCCCAGGACCAGATAGTTTCAGTGCAGAATTCTACCAGATCTTCAAAGAAGAGTTAATACCAATAATCTTTAAATTGTTCCACACAATAGAAACAGAAGGACTGTTACCAAACTCCTTCTATGATTCCCAAGCCAAACAAAGATGCAACAAAGAAAAAGAATTACAGACCAATCTCCCTCATGAACATTGACACAAAAAATACTCAATAAAATATTGGCAAACAGTCTCAAAGAACACATCAAAACAATTATCCACCATGATCAAGTAGGCTTCATCCCAGAAATGCATGGTTGCTTCAACATATGAAAGTCTGTCAATGTAATACAACATATAAAAAAATGGAAAGAAAAAAAAACACATGATCATTTCATTAGATGCTTAAAAGTCCTTTGACAAAATCCAACACCCCTTCATGATAAAGATCTTGGAGATATCAGGAATACAGGGAACATACCTGAACATAAATAAAGGCAATTTATAGCAAGCCAACAGCCAACAGCCAACATCACAGTAATGCAGAGAAACTCAAAAGGATTCCAATAAAATCAGGAACAAGACAAGCCTGTCTGCTCTTCCCTATTTATTGAATATAGAACTTGAAGTTCTAGCTAAAGTAATAAGACAACAAATGGAGATCAAGGGTATACAAACTGGAAAGGAAGAAGTCAAACCTTCACTATTTGCAGATGAAATGATAGTATAAATGTGACCCCAAAAATTCAACCAAGGAACTCTTACAGCTGATAAACACCTTCAGTAATGTGGCATGATACAAGATTAACTCAAAAAAATTATAGCCCTTCTTATACAAATGACAAACAGGCTGAGAAAGAAATCAGAGAAACATCACTCTTTACAACAGCCACAAATAATATAAAATACCTTGGGGTAACTCTAACTAAGCAAGTGAAGGACCTGTATGACAAGAACTTTAAGTCCCTGAAGAACAAAATTGAAGAAGATATCGGAAAATGGAAAGATCTCCCATGATCATGGATAGGTAGGATTAACATAGTAAAAATGGCAATCTTACCAAAAGCAATATACAGATTCAATGCAATCCCCATCAAAATCCCAACACAATTCTTCACAGACCTGGAAAGAACAACACTCAACTTCATATGGAAAAACAAAAAACCCAGGATAGTCAAAAGTATCCTGTATAATAAAACAATCTCTGGAGGCATCACGATCCCTGACTTCAAACTCTACTATAGAGCTATAGTAATAAAAAAGGCTTGGTACTGGCATAAAATCCAACATGTGGACCAATGGAATCGAACTGAAGACCCTGACATTGATCCGCACATGTATGAACACCTAATTTTTGACAAAGAAGCCAAAACTGTACAATGGAAAAAAGTAAGCATCTTCAACAAATGGTGCAGGCATAAGTGGATGTCAACATGTAGAAGATTGCAAATAGATCCATATCTCTCACTGTGCACAAAACTCAAGTTCAAGTGGATCAAAGACCTCAACATAAATCCAGTTACTCTGAACCTGATAGAAGAGAAAGTAGGAAGTAGTCTTGAATGCATTGGCACTGGAGATCACTTCCTTAATATAACGCCAGTATCACAGACACTAAGAGCAACAATTAATAAATGGGACCTCTTGAAACTGAGAAGCTTTTGTAGGGCAAAGGACATGGTCAATAAGACAAAACAGAATGGGAACAGAATGAGAAAAGATCTTCACCAACCTCACGTCTGATAGAGAGGTGATGTCCAGAATATATAAAGAACTCAAGAAACTAGACATCAAAATACCTAACAGTCCAATTTAAAAAAAAATGGGCTATAGAGCTAAGCAGAGAATTCTCAACAGAAGAAGCTCAAATGGCTGAAAGACATTTAAGGAATTGTACAACATCCTTAGTCATCAGGGAAATGCAAATCAAAACGACTATGAGATACCATCTTACACCTGTCAGAATGGAAAAGATCAAAAACACAGAAGACAGCTTATGTTGGAGAGGATGTGAAGCAAGGGGAACACTCCTACACTGCTGGTAGGAATGCAAACTTGTACAGCCACTTTGGAAATCAGTATGGCCCTTTCTCAGAAAATTGGGAATCAATCTCTCTCAAGAACCAGCTATACCACTCTTGGGCATATACTCAAGGGATGCTCAACCATACCACAAGGACACATGCTCAACTATGTTTGTAGCAGCATTATTCATAATAGCCAGAACTGGAAACAACCTAGATGCCCTTCAACTGAAGAATGGCTAAAGAAAATGTGGTACATATACACAATGGAGTGCTACTCAGCAGAGAAAAACAATGACATCATGAGGTTTGCAGGCAAATGGATGGAACTAGAAAATATCATCCTGAGTGAGGTAACCCAGACTCAGAAAGACAAACATGGTATGCACTCACTCATACGTGGATACTAGACGTAAAGCAAAGGATAACCAGACTGCAACTCACAGCTCCAGAGAGAACAGCTATAAGGAGATCCTGGGAAAGACACAGGGATCACCCAGCAATGGAGAAATGGATGAGATCTACATGAGCAAACTGGGTGTGATGGGCGGGAGGGTAATGGAGGACAAGGGTTGGGGGATGGAGAGCTTAGGGGAGCGGGAGGTCCCAGTTGGATCAGGAACACAGTGGGAGAACAAGGAAAGAGATGCCATGATAAATAAAGACACCATGGAAATAAGAAGAAGCAGAATGCTAGAGAGGTCCCCAGGTATCCACAAAGATGACTCCACTATAGACTATTGGCAATGATTGATAGGGTGCCTGAGCTGACCTACTCTGGTGATCGGATGGCAGAATACCCTAACTGTCATGATAGAACCCTCATCCAGTGACTGATGTAAGCAGATGCTAGAGATCCATGGCCAAGCCCCAAGCAGAGCAACAGGAGTCCAATTGACAAGAGAGAGGAGGGATTATATGAGCAAGAGATATTAAGACCATGATTAGAAAAAGTACAGAGACAACTATCCAAACTAGTGGAAACACATGAACTGTGAACCAATAGCTGAGGAGTCCCCATGGTACTGGACTAGGCCCTCTAGATAAGTGAGAGAGTTGTTTAGCTTGAACTCTTTAGGAGGACCCCAGACAGTGAGACGAGGGCCTGTCCTTAGTGTATGAGCCAGCTTTTTGGAGCCTAGTGTCTATGGTGAGACATTTTGCTCAGCCTTGGTGAAGGGAGGAGGGGCTTGGACCTGCCTCAACTGAATGGACCATGCTCTGCTGACTCCCCATGGGAGACCTTGCCTTGGAGGAGGTGGAAATGGAGGGTGGGTTGGGGGAAAACCTGGGAGGTGGGAGGAGGGAGGACAGCGGAATCCATGGTTGATGTGTAAAATGAATAGAAAATCTCTTAATTAAAAAAAGGATAAAGAAAGCAGGGAACAGTGGCATGTAGGTGTAGCTGCTGCTACTTTGAAAGCTGAAGCAGGAGGAATACCTAAGTTCAGTAGTTAAAGATAAGCATGAAGTATAAAGAAAAACTTACTCAAAATAAACAAATGAGTAAATAAATTAATTAATTTAAATTCGATGCATTAATTTTTATGTGAAAACTATTTTAACCATCAGCATTTCAGTTACACATCTCTCCAAATTGAAAGTTCCTTGCTAGCAAAGAATTTTTGCCTTTCAATTTTATATCAGTGTATATAAAACAGTATTCAATATTGATGATGCATTCAATGATAAAGTTTAGTAGAATCAATTTCATAAATCCTGAATAAAACAGATATGTCATGGAACAATCTTTGTACACAGTAAACATGTATTGCTCTCATTGTTAATAAAACACTGATTGGCCAATAGCTAGGCAGGATTTTAGGGGTAGAGAGAATGCTGGGAAGAAAGAGGGTGGAGTCAGAGGAGTCACAAGCAGATGCAGAGATAAGCAAGATGAATATGCTGTGTTAAAAGAAAGTACCACCCAGTGGAAAAGTGTAGATAAAAATATGGGTTAATTAAAATGTAGGAGTTAGCAAGTAACAAACCTGAGCTAGCAGTTGAACATTTATGATTAATAATAAGTCTCTGAGTGTGTATTTGGGAACAACTGCCAGGACACAGAAAATTTCTGACTACACACATACATATCCATCATCTATCTGTCTATTTTTCTGTCTGTCTATCTATCTATCTATCTATCTATCTATCTATCTATCTATTTTTCATCTTTTTCAGACCACTAAATATGGAGTCTTCATGATGAGATAAATTAGTGGATAAAGTTATCTACCATGAAATCCGATGACCTGAGTTTAATCCCTGGGAACTCTATGATGGAAGGAGAGAACCAATTTCCAAAAAGAAGCTGTTCTCTAATCGTCACACACATTCCTTGGCATGCACACAAACACACACACACACACACACACACACACACACACACACACACACTCATACACATATAACACATACATAAAGACACACAGAAAGAGAGATGTGAGGTATTAACAAATATAAACTAAGATCAAGTCTTCTCTTCAGTATAGTTGATACAGATAATAAAATACAGTTATGATATAGAACTGTCTTCATTTCTTTCTGATTATAGATTTGGGTGTATCGTTGTTGCCTGGATAGTTATTGAACTCAAATAAGAAAATATTAAGTATGAAAGACTGAGAGGTGAAATGATCTGGATCAAAGGCAATGGAAGAAGCAAGATTGTCCTTATGTATACAGAGCTTGAATATTCCCTAATGTTGTAAGAATGTTCTGAAATAGAAGAAGGTAAATGATGTCCCTAAACATGACTAAAAGAACCAGTCATATAAAGAGAGTTTGAGCCTTTTGGAGACGCACATTCTAGTAACAGCACACGAGTTTCCACCTGCCTTTCATGGAGGTCAACATCAAAGAAGGAGTTAAAGGGTCTAAAAGAGAACAAGGCAAAGATAGGACAATTCCAGAGATAATAGTAAGAGACAACAAAGCAGGTACTTCAGGGCTGGCCATGTGCTAACTCTATGTTTGTGTCAGTCTCTCCAATATTCAATCCTCATATGAGTCAATTAACATCAGTTGGTCATGCTTTCAAGTCCCCTGGAACAGAATTCCTTAAAAGACAATCTGAGACACAGACTGGAAGAAAGCTGTTCCTCAAATGAAAACTTAGAATAAAGTTAGCAATAAATAGAGGAAGGGTGTTGAACAAACAAAACAGCAGATGTTTCTAAAGTGAAAATAGCACTGTAGAACATTTATATCCTAGCATTCCCTCATATAAAGCACTTTGTGCTCAGTCCTACCTCAAGACTAACTGATACTGAAGTGTTTAACCCTTAAAACAATGCTGGATATTGTTATTTCAAAAATAATCCTGCATTTGAATCATGAGGCAAATAAAATTTGGGAAGAGATTTCTTGGCTCAAGGATCTGCATACACAGTCCACTACTTCTCAAATGTATGTTGTCTGGAATAGAGTACCCTGTCTCTGGCTAAGAATAGCTGTGTTAAAGGACAAGGGGAAAACGTGAAGCCACTAAACTATGTCATTATACTATTTTCTTCCACTTACTGAAAGAGTTTTGGAACTTTCACTTTATGAATCAATATCTAATTCATGGCCTCAATTTCTTGAAAGCTCAGAAGATTTAAAAATTTACTTTCACATATGAAAGTGAAGTTCTTGACTATTCAGTGCATGTAATTGAGGTTTGGAGACTGGGTTTTTCAAAAGTCCACTATCTTTGCCTTTGAAATCAGAGACTTCGGGTGCTTAAATGCTATCAAAAGGCTCCTTTTGTTATCTATTCAAAGATGAGAACTTCTCCCTTGAAGCAGCTGTGATCATTCACACCATGTCATTTCAGGTCCCTCATCACAGTATTGAATAGACTCACATAATTGGAAGCTTAACCAAGCATAACTGGCACTAAGAGGTGATGGTACAATCGGATACCACCCTTATCTTCTTGCTTGCAAACCCAGACCATTTCAAACTGGAAAGAATTTGTAATCTCATAAGGGGACAAAGACAAGGAAATTCCTGAAAGGACAGTGTTCACAGAGCAAGGACTAACAATATCCTCTTGGGACCATGTGATAAGCAGGATTCAGTTGGGACCCTGCACTGCACAGAAAAGCAGATGATAGATGGTATCAGACACAAAGCTTTTACTGGATTGGCCTCTCAAGCAGGCAAGTATTTATGATAGCATATGTTATGAAAAATAATTTGCATTGAATCATTAAATGTTAAACACACCAGTAATCTATTAACTATTACTACCTAGAAAAGCAATTTTTTTGTAACATGGGTTGTGGGATTTGAATACTCTGCACCCACATGTCATCTGTATCTGATATAACATGACAAGAATGGCATCACTCTCTATATGTACTTTTCCCTACAATTTACAGCTCTAGTTAAACAATGAGGAAGATTTGAGGCACACCAATATTGAGATATGGTTCTATAAATTGTGCTTCTATAAATTGCTAAAGTCATTGAAAAGTAGGGAAATGTATCACAGAAAAATGAAGCTTAAGAACGTGGGAAAACAAGTATATGAAATCCTGACATGAACCCAAAAAGGTGAAAATTAATAACTATCTAGGAGAATTGTATTACAGTTACTATCTTGGTAGTAATAAATAGAGTATAAAATGTGAAATGTTGAAAAGTAAATTGGGTGAGTGTTTTAAGAGCACTATGCACTGCATTTTTTGTTGTTTGTGTGCTTTTATATTTTAAGTCTAAAACTGTTCTAAATTTTTTTAAAAGGTACAAAATTTAAGAACTGTGGAATATATATGTAAAGAATTGAGTGGATGCTCCTAATGTCTCACTGCCTCTCACCATGCCCTCGGGGGGTGACTTTAGCCTGAGATATCCTCTAGAGAAACATCTTACCCTTTGGAAGTACATTTATTTGCACTCTGATCCTTGTGATTTGTTTTCTGGAAAACTCTGGAGTAATATCTTGGACTGTACTGATAACGTTTCATTATTAGAATAAGACCCTGTGACAAATTCTCTTCTACATGTTTAATTTAAATTCTCCTGGTACTATCATTGCACCCCCTTAGGCTATGAAGAGCTTTCTCCTTTTCCTCTCTTGCCATCCTTTCCCAGCTGTCTATCCTTGGCTCCTTCACACAAAAGGGACCCCCACGGCTTTCTCATCATTTTGCCTCCTCACTCTCCTAATCACTTCTCTCCTCATCAACTGATAATTCCTAACTGCAGCAGTGCTTGAGGGGTAGACTGGGGGAGGCCTTGCCTTAATAAATGATTCATGAGTATTCCCATTTCCACTTGAGGGAAGAGATAGACTCATTTTAAAAACTAGAAACAGTGCTTCCAAAACTGTAATGTCACTGTAGTCTAAGCAGTAATCACAGATACAATGTTGCATGAAATACAAGAGTACTGAAAATGAAGCCTAAAGCACATCAGGAATAGAGGGATTGAAATTCACTTGGAACAAGAAGAAGAAGCTATACTACTATTTCCAGAAATGTTAGAATAAAAACTGCTTGATTGCCAACATGTAACAACTATGTTGAGAATTCTGCCCAGTAAACTGCTAAAATGCACTGATTTTCCAACAGCATATACAGAATAGAAAAGGAATACAGGGACAAATGGCCAAACGAATAGAAACACATGAACTGTGAACCAATGGCTGAGGGGCCCCCAACTGGATCAGGCCCTTTGAATGGATGAGACAGTTGATTGGCTTGATCTGTTTAAGAGGCATACAGGCATTTGGACTGGGCCCTGTGCTCAGTACATGAATTGACTGTTTGAAACCTGGGTCTTAGTAGAGACCCTAGGCTCAGCCTGGGAGGAGGGAACTAGACCTGCCTGGGCTGACTCCACCAGGTCGATCTCAATCCCCGGGGGAGTCTATGCCCTTGAGGAGATGGAAATGGGGGGTGGGCCGGGGGGAGGGGGGTGGGCCGGGGGGAGGGGGCGGGACGGGAGGAGGGAGAAAGGGGGAATTTATGGCTGATATGTAAAGTTGAATTATATTGTAAAATAAAATAAAATAAATTCAAAAAAAAAAAAAAAAAAAAAGAAAAGGAACCAAACAGTCAATGCTGTCACTCACAGCATACCCATGTTTTGAAGCTACACATAGCATAGAAATATCTAGCTTTTTTTCTGGGGTGATTAAGAATGAATGGAAAACAAACAAAAGGAAAATAAAAGAAGACTGACATACCTTCAAAATCATCTGAAGAGGGGTTCACTCATTTACAATTTATTAAGTTCCTTCTGGGCATATGTTATTGTTTATAAACATTCCATTTAATTGTAACAGTATTGTGAAGGATGGGGAATTAAACATACTGTACAGGTGAAGATCATGAAGACTCAGCCACCAAATAACAGGACCTAGAGCATTCTTTATAAAAGGAACATTCATCACAATGGAAAAATCATTCCATGCCCACCAGTGAAACTGAAATTAAAAAGATAGACAGTGTCAAACATTATTGAGAAAGTACATATCTACCCCCACTCTCATTCCAAGTCTCCTGTGATAGATATCCTGGGTTGTTAACTTGATTACATCTGGAACTGACTAAAATTTAAGCTGCTGGGTATACCTTGAGGGAATTTTCCCAATTAAATCATTTGAAATGGGAAAACACACCTTTAATCTGGACTTTTTGAAGTAGGAAGATCCTCCTTTAATCTGGGCCATATGCTCTGTTGGCAGGTTATAAAATAACATGGAATGAGGAAATTCTTACTCTTTGCCTGCTTGTCCTCACTGTTGCTAACAAGTTCACTCTTTCACTGTCCATAGAGCCCACTTCTTTTGGATTCCAGCATATACTGTATACGAACTGAGACATCCAGCCTCATGGATTGAACAACCACTGGATTCTCAGATTTTCCACTAGAAGATATCCATTGTGGAACTAGCTGGTCAGCAGCCTGCAAATCACTCTAATAAATCATATATATATATATTCATTCTATTATTCTGTTTCTCTAAAGTACCCAGACTGTCTTAGGGTTTCTATTGCCATGAAGAGACACTATGATCATGGCAAGTCTTATAAAGGAAAACATTTAATTGGGGCTGGCTTAAAGTTTCAGAGGTTTAATCCATTATCATTATGACAGGAAGCATGAAGGCACATAGGCAGACATGGTGCGGGAGAGATGACTGAGGTCAATAGGCAGCAGGAAGCATATGTGACACACTGGCTAGGCTTGAGCTTCTGAGACCTCAAAGCCCATCCCTATTGACACACTTCCTCCAAAAAAGCCACACCCACACCAATAAGACCATATCTCCTAATAGTGCCACTTCCTGTGGGCCTACAGGGGTCATTTTTGTTCAAACCATCACACTGACTAATAATTCCCCAATACACACTTTGAGTTCAATTAGTGATGTCCATGTATACATGGGTTTGGATTTGAGTCATCCACTGGGACATGGCCAACTTATCAATGGCTACCCCCACGCAAAGAAAATTGATTCTCCCTTCTCCATAAGCCAACATCTTCCTGTAGCTCCTTATCTAAGGGTAGGACCTAAGGATGCATGAATGTTGTCATGCTTGATCTGGCAACCTTCTGTAGGTTACTATAGCTGCTGTGAGTTCATGCATGAGCAGTCATGTCATGCTCAGAGAATAGCATTTGACAGAACTCCTTCCTGGAGCCTTGGAAATTTGTGTGTGTGTGTGTGTGTGTGTGTGTGTGTGTGTGTGTGTGTGTGTGTACTTTTAAATATTTATTTGTGAGAGATTAAAAACATATATTCACTAAAAAATTGTCAAATATTGCTTATGGATGCTTCAATAAAGGTGAAAAGTTAAAATGTATATCAAAAGAGAAGTATTCAAAGAATGGTACTTTATACAGGAAATGTGTTGTAGTTAAAATATCCTTTGACAAATTGTTCCACAAAAGTGAACCACAGGGAACTTGAGTTATCCTCATAGATGATTCCACTGCACAATTTTTTTGTATGAATTAGGAAAAACTTCAGTGGTGATAAGAATCAGAAAAGCAGTTGACTGTGGAGTGGGGTTCTCTATGCTGTGTTGACAAGAAAGAGAATTATGTTAGACATGTTTTATATTTTGATTGGCTAGTGGCTATTTATCAAACTCTTAGAATTGTAAAATCTCTTTCTGTATTTTTCATTCTTTGTATTCCAATGTAATTGAGTGGAAGGAGAGAATCAACTTCACAAAGATATCCTATGACATCTACATGCATTTCATAGCTCTAGGGTCTCACTCAATATATAAACACACATACACACATACAATAATAATAAATAAAAATTAAATAGGCCATATGAAGGTAATTCCTCAAGTAATATAAGAATATAATCCCAGAGGAAACAATTCAATTTCCAATTTTATGAATCTATTATATAATAGCTATCCCATTACCATGTGCAATGAGTAGTTATGAATACATTAAAACAAATACTATTTTCTCTTTTATTGAAAAATAAAATTTCTCTAATCTTGACATTCTTATCTAGCAAAATTCATAAAATGTTTTCAAACTATACTAATGTTTATATCTCATGTCACATAGACAACTATTATTCTCCACAGAGCATAATTACATCCATGATATATCTCCTAGAAATATATGACAAATCTCATTAAACTAGAGAGCATAATCAGTCATGGATGTCAATATAAAACTTATTTATAACAAGCCTTGTTACTTTTGTGTTAATAGATATACTACCAACTTGAGAAATATTCCATAAACTTTGTGCTTATTAACTGCAAGAAATGAGGATTGAGGGAAGGGGAGGGTCATGATGAGGATGGGAAAGTGAAATAACTCTTGTCATGAATAATCAAAGATTACAAACCTAATCAATTAAGAAAGTTCTAATTCATGGACAAATGTCAGATGTAGTTTGGTATGATATCATGATGATATCAAGGATAAACTGAAGGGAAAGTGTCTGTATCACTGAGAATGAGATTTCAGTGGAGCTGTCAGAAAAAGTGTGTTGGAAAGTCATCAAGCTACCTTTTCCTTCAAGAAATGCAGTATCTATGGAATCAGAGATGAGATTGTGATCCAGCTTGAGTCTGTATGAGAAACAAACATCTGATCACATATTCTTGAACACTGAAAATTGATCTTGATTATAAAATATGTTTTACCCATATTTCCACCCACTTATAAATATGCATGTGTATAATACAGTTTAGCAAAAATATGTGAGAGAATATATATATTTAGGTTACCACACATTATATTTTCCAAATCCATCCATTTTCCTGCAAATTTTATGGCTCAATTTTTCTTTATAGTTATGAAATTTCAAAGTGTGTATGTCCCACATTTTCATTCTTCTGTTGATGGGCACCTAAGCTTGTCCTGTTTCCTTGCTTATATGAATAAAGCAACAATACATATGGACTCATAAGTCCAGGGACCAAAAGAAGGTAAAAACAGGTGATAAGGAAGGACCAGGGGATGAGCAAAAGAAGACATTGCACATGAAAAGTAGAATTAGTCTTGAGGAAAGGTTACAGGGATAAATTAGGGAATATCAGGGGGTGATGGAGATTTGAAGAAAGGACGATCTACTAAAAGAGATGTTGTTCAAAATGTTATAACAATATCTGCTACTTTCCTTGTATGTTCACATGTAAGATGAATTGCTCAACGGTCTTATTAATGAAAAAACCCAGAGCCAGATATTGGGG
>CABHPP010129577.1:27377-47139 GCA_902168425.1 Peromyscus attwateri | reverse complement strand
TCTTACATTTTAAATTAGCCCATTTCTATTAATCTGTGTTTTATCACTTGTTCCGTGGTTTTAACAACCTATTGGCATGCTGCTTCTTAGGTGGCAGGCTGGTGTCTCTCCAGACCCTGTTTTTCTCTTTTCTGTCTCTCTCCTTGGATTTCCCACCTGCCTCTAAGCTGCTTGCCATAGGCCAAAGCAGCTTATTTATTAACCCATGGGAACAACATATGTCCACTATAGTATAGTGGTATTCTATTTGTACTGAAATGTGATTTTATTTGTATGTTAATAAATAAAGTTGCTTAGGGGTCAGAGCTATTAGCAAGCCATAGCGAAAGCCAGGGCGCTGGTGGTGCACGCCTTTAATCCCAGCACTTGGTAAGCAGAACTAGGTAGATCTCTGTGTGTTCAAGGATACAGCCAGCATTGGAGACACACGCCCTTAATCTCAATACCAACCATAGAAAACTTGGGAGGTCTGTACAGAGAGGCTGTGACGAGACAGCCACGTAGTTAGGTTTACAACCAATGAGAAGGAAGAACCAGAACTCTTTATAAGACAACCACACAGGAAGAAACTCCCTTTTCGGAGAAGTCTCTTGGCGGGAGAGTCTAGCTGGTGGAAAGCGGGTAAGGCTTCTAGCTCTGACCTCTTGGGCTTTCACCTTTACATTGGCTCTGTGTTTCTTATTTAATAAGGCGGTCGGTTACATCTACACTATAGAGAATAACATATAGCCACAGCGTACAGACTATACCAAGAGGAGAGAGGTGGCTCAGTGGTTAAGAGCACTTGCCATGAAAACATTAAGTCTTTGTAGTGCAGATGAAAAGTGGAAATTGTATGTCTTTGGTTCATCATTTGCCATGAACAAGATACCAGGACCTGAATGTTCATGATGAAGTTCTCATCCTTAAAGTTCACCTCATAGATGGACTTAATATGAGTGACTAAGGCACATAATGCCACCACCCAGACATATGAATCATAGAATAATTCTCTGAAAGTAGAAACACTCATAACCAAACACTTCCTTTCAAATGCTCAGAGCAGCAAAGTTTCTTCTTCCTTGGGAACTTTGCAAATAGCTAGAAGGGGACTCAGCTGAAGAGTTGCTATCTATAACGATGTTGAAAACCACTGTGGACTTGACCATAGAGCTAGTGGTCACAGGGCACAGTGTAATCTGCAAATCTTCTTTAAAAACAAATAAACAAATAAACAAACAAGCAAACAAAACAAAAAGCAGATGCAGACCCATAGCCAAGCACTAGGTAGGCATTCCATGAAGCCTGAAGAAGGAGAAAGGGTTGCAGGAGCCAGAGGGGTCAATGACACCACAAGAAACCTCACAGAATCAACTAACCTGGGCTCATAGTGATTCACAGAGACTGAACCAACAACCAGGGTGTCTACTTGGGACTGACCTAGGCACTCTGCATATATGTTACAGTTGTGTAACTCTTGTGGGACTCCTGACAATGGGAACGGGCTATCTCTGACTCTTTTACTGGCTTTTGGGACCCTACTCCTCATAATAGGTCTCTTTGCCCAGCCTTAATACATGGGGAGGTGCTTAGTCTTATGGCAGCTTGATATGCTGTGTTTTGTTAATACTCATGGGAGACCTGCTCTTTCCTAAACAGAAACGGAGGGAGGAGAGGAATGGGGGGGGGGGGGGACAGAGGAGAGGAGGGCAGGGAAATTGCAGATAGGATGTAAAACAAATAAATAAGTATTTTTACAGTTATTTTACTATTATTGTGTGAGCCCCCTCTCTCTCTGTCCTCCCCGCTCCGTGTGTATATGAATGTGTATGATGTGACTGTGTGTGATGTGATGTGAGTATATGAATGTATGATGTGAGTGTGTAGACTAGTGCTATGACCCCCATGTGGTGATTAGAAGACAGCTTTATTGAGTTGATTCTCTTCTTCCATCTTTACATTTGTTCTGGAAATCAAATTCAAGTTATATCAGGCTTCTTGGCAAAGGATTTAATTGCTCAGTGCTCTGTCCAGTCCTGAAATGATTACTTTCTAATCAATGATGATGGTCAACATCTTTTTATGAATATATTGGCCATTTTGCTACTTTGTTCAGAAAGTGGTCATGATTTTCCTATGGATATGGAGTTGTCTGCTTTTGTTTTATGGATTTATACAAATATTTATGGATTCTGGATGTAAAACCTTTTTGAAATGTACATAGACAAAATAGAATATTTTCTTAGTATGTGCACTACTACTCATTATTTATTGTGTTATTAAGTGATAGGTGTTTTCATTTATAAAGGATAGAAATTGTATATTTCCTTCTATTAAATGTAGTAGGTTTTGTCCTATATAAGAAATTTGCAAAGATGTCAATAAGGTATTATAAATTAGTTTAGCTGTGATTCATTTAAGTCTACTATCCATTCCAAATTTAATTTTGTCTGCCCAGTGAGATAGAGTTCAAAGTTGATTTTATTCCAAATTCTATTATTATGGCAGAATTTGTTGAAAGCTTTTTTTTTCCTTATTGAATTATATTGGCTTCTTTGTTAAAAATCAGTTGACTCTATGTGTGATTTGTATTTTTGGACACTATCTTTGCTCTATCTCTGATGTTAAAGGAAAATCTTACAATGTTTGTTTTAACTTTAAAAATGATGTAATCTGGAGAATTTTTTCTTAAATATCTTTTCAAAAATGCAGAAATTACTGCTGTTCAAAATTTGATAAAGTCACATTATAGTGAGGGACAATTAAGCCTATCAAATTTCTCTATTTATTGCCTAACATTTCCTCCCTAATTCATACTTCGGTAATTTATACATGAATTGTCTTGTGAATATTAACCTATTCTCTCTAGCCAAATATGAAATATATTTAAGTACACTTTTTAGCTACTTTCCATATTGATAAATTTGATTTGCGGGAAAATTTTATATGATCATGATGGATGCTAGTATTGCTTTTATTTTTATTTTTAAAATATTTTCTGGTTTGTGTTTTAGTGAATTTATGCCTCATGAAATAATTCAAGAAATATCTCTTTTTAGCCCTTTATTTTCTGAAGCATTTATATAAGACTAACATTATTTCTTCCTTTAACATTTAATAGAATTTGCTGATCAAGCCATCTGGGACCACAGTTGGCTTACAGGGATTGTCTTTTGTAAAAAGACTAAAAATCCAATTTAACCAACGAGTTTCCCATTTCTTCTTGGTATTGAATACAATGCTATGTAAGTTGTCCTTAATATTAGTCTCCTTTTAATATCTGCAGAATCTATTGTTAAATCTCCCTCTTATCAATGCTTTTTGAGCTTCCTCTGATTATTATTTGATTAGTTCTACAAGACACATGGCAATTCTAATAATATTTTCAAGATTTAATTATTTTGAATTATTTTTAACTATTGTATGTCTATATTTTACTATTAAAGTCTACTATTGTTTTGGATTTAATGTGACTTTTTAAAACTCTACATTCTTATGGAGGAAGCATAGATTGTTTTCTTTAAAAAATAATTTCACCTATGTCAGCACCAATTATATGATGTAAACTTGTAATATTTAGTATGGCTGCTGTACATAATTATGTCTTAGAAACATGACCTTGATATCCATAGCAATTTTTCATATTTTCCTTAATCTTTATTCAATGTAAATGCCTGCTCTTCCTGCTCTTTCCTAATCCATAGAAAATGTGGAAATACGCTTATTACATTTCCAATATTTGAATTTCTTATGAATTTCCTTGTTTTTGTGTAAATAGAGATTGGGCTATTCAAAAAATATTCTCTGCCTGATCCCAGCATTTGAATTCTACAGATACTTCCATCAGGATCCTGCTCATTCATCTTGGTGAATGTCCCACTTGTGCTTTTAAGGAATGTGTGTCCTGTTGTTGAGTACAGAGTTCTACAGATTTTATTTAGGTAAAGTCGTTGATAAGTGGCTCTAATGTTATATCCATGCCATGCCCTGATGATGTCTGCTTGCTCAGTCAAGATGTGGCTTATAGTTTTCAAATAAGATTGTGAAATTGTCAGTCTTTTCTTTATTTGTTAATACTTGGGTGCATATTTGCAGAGTCTCATTAGATTCATACTGTAGGACTTTCAGGTCTCCTGAAAAAAAATTGTTCTTCGGTTTATTTCTTTTTCTCTAAGACATATATTACTCATTATGTATGTGTGTGTGTACATGATGTGTGTGTGTGTGTGTGTGTGTGTGTGTGTGTGTGTGTGTGTGTGTGTGCCTGTTCATCTGGAAGTCAGAGGACAACTCTGTGGAGTTGATGCTCTGCTTCTACTTTCACATGTTTCCAGAGATTGAACGCAAGTCTCCAGGCTTCAGTAGCAAGCAACTTGAGGACTACATTCTCTGAGAGAAATACATTGTTTGATTTCTTATTCTCATAGTTTCCACAAGAAATATTTACTTAATCCTTTTAATTAATTTACTACATGTCTTCCTGTTTAAGGAACATTTGTTGTAGCCAGCTTGTAGTGGAACATAGGTTGTTATCTGGTCAACACTCTTTATATTTGCAGTTGATTTAAAGATTGACATTGATAAATTTAACTATTGAATCTTTCTATTGGATGAATCCCAGTAGGTGGTTTTATAGTTATTATTTTTATATCACATATTGATAAATATATTTTCAGTGTCATCTTATTGTACAGCTTTAATTTAACAGAACTGAACTTCATTTGATATAACATCATAATGTCAGAAACCTCATAGGTATTACTTCTATATGATATCACAAAATACTGTTTTTCATTGTACTTCAAATTTTAAGCAGTATTTAATTATATAAAGAAAAAAATTCAAAATAATTCTTTATGCATATTTATCTTCTTTAGTATGTTTTCCTCCTCTAAAGTAGTCTATCATTATCAATGCTTACAATGGCTTCATACAGTTGAAGTATTTCAATTTTTGTCACTTTAAATGTTATTACATTTTATACTACTCTTGAAAGTATGTTTTTTGAACACACACTTTTTAAATAGACTGTTTAACTTCATTCTAAAAGTTTCACACTAAAGTTTATTCTACCTCTATTACTTTGGCATTATCGGCGATCGCCACCACCGCCCGGCTTTTTCTGTCTTTTTCTTCTTTCTTTTTTATTCTTCTTCATATGCTGCTGCTGACAGGATGCTTCATATATCTTTCTCTCTGAACTGTGCTAACATTTTTCTCCTGATTTTCAGAAAATCAAGAGTGATTTACTGTAAGATATAAGTCATTTATAGTTTGCAATGCTTTGTCTAAATCTCTTGCATTTTTGAATTGATGCTTTTTATCAATCGTGGAAATAGTTTTTTCTCTACTGTGCTTTTAAAATATTTCCTTTTTAAAATTGAAAATAGATTCTTCTCTCATACAGTACAACCCAATGACAGTTTCCCCTCTCTTTATTCTTCTCAGCTTCCCCTAGATCCACTCTACCTCCATTTCCTCTTCAGAAAAGAGCAGGCCTCTAAAGAGACAACAGCCAAACAAGAGAAAACAATATACAATAAGACAGGGAAAAAGCCCTCCCACCAAAGCTGTACAAGACAATCCAATAGGAGGAAAGGGTCCCAAGAGCAGGCAAAAGCATTAGAGATGCACCAGCTCCCCCAAAACACCAAAGCAAGCAGCAGAGGATATGCCACAGACCCATTCAGGACCCAGGCTTGCTACTTCAGTCTCTGTGAGCCCATATGTGTCTGGCTTAGTTGATTAAGTGGGCCATGTTCTCCTGGTGTCCTTCATCCCCTTTGACTCCTAAAATCCCTTCTCCCATCTTCCATGTGGTTCCCCAGTCTCCAAGGGGAGGGACCCAGTATAGACCTCCAATTTGTACTCTCCACATAATGTCTGACTGTGGGTCTCCACCACTACCATCTGACTCTCTGATGACTACTGGACAAGACAACAATCTATGAGCAACTACAGCAGACTATAGTTCGGAATCATTTAATTGATTTTTCTTTTACTTTTGCCTTTAATGTTTAATTCTAACCTAAGTCTCTGGGCTAGCCAGTCTCTGGTTAATGGCCATCTTGGTAATGTAGGGCATGAGCTCCCTCTCATGGTGTGTGCCTCCAGTTAAACTAAACAATGATTGGCCACTCCCACAAGTTCTGCATCATCATTGCCCCAACACATCTCACAGTGAAGACCAATTTCTTAAGTGCCAGATTCTCCATTAGAATCATAGATAAATGGGCTAGATCATTTGACCTTGGTGCTTCATGTGCCTGTGCTGTGTATACATTTGTGATGCCTTTGTTCAGATCATCTTCAGCACCTGCAGATTTGTTGTTGTTGTTGTTGTATTCTGTTAATGTTTAGTTCTTCAAGAAACTTCATTTCTCACATTTTTAAATTGTAACATTTCCTTTGAAGTTCTGTTTATCATTTCATTGTTGAAAGTACCCATCTGACAATACAATAACTCTTTTGATGAATGTTTAAACACACTTTAATAGTTATTTCACAGTAGCTTTCCTCTGTGTTTAATACCTGCTTATCTCTGGGTTACATAGGAGGGATAATTTTGCCTTCAATTGTGAAATACTTTTCCTACTTCTTTGGGTATCCCAAAAGATACACTTTGCTAAGCTGCATTTTTTTTACATTATGATATGAAGCAAAATTAAAATGAATGACACAAACCTATCCCCATATTAGAGAATCATTCTTACCAACATGCACTTTATTCTGAAGTAGAACAAAGTCTGTGATTCATTATACTATTAAATAGATTCATTTCACTGCTGGATCAAAAATTTGAAAGGGAGTATTTGAACTTTCTCTTTGTTGAGTTTTATACTATGAATTCTTGTGTGGCTTTCATATTTCTTTCAAACCTAATTGAAAGGTTGTTTTTCTTATTGTTATGTTTTGTCTTTCTAAATTACCAAAAATAACTGCCCCATCTCTTTCTCCAGTATCTCTTAGTTTCCTTTTTGTATTTTATCGTTCCTTTTGCTCCTTATCCTTCAGTCTATCTCTTCCTTCTTCCTTTATAGAACAGCCAACTAGTTTCTTATTTTCTGACAATTCTTGTCCCTTTATAGCCCATTTTTATCTTTTTGCTTTTATGGGAATTGCAAACTTTGACTGAGTCTGATAAACAATATGAATACTTGATTTATTGTAATATATCTTTAAGCCTCTCTGCCCTGCTTTCAGTCAGCAGTACCGTCACACTTTGTATTTAGTCGATTCCCTATATTTAAAGACTGGTGTTCTTCTTTTTCCCTTTCCTTCCCACAAATCTCGGCTTTTCTCTTCCCACTGACTGCACTCTGTGAGAGAACCATGATAAAGGGCTTTGTGCATGAAAACACTCTGGTTGTAGAACTAAAGGTCCATAGGTTTGTCATCCATACTCTCAATCACCATTTCATAATACTCTTATTCTAGATGCTGTGCTAAGAGGTAGACATGTCTATCTATCTATCTGCTGCTGTTCCAAGCTGTCCCGAATAAGAGCTGTGAGCTTATATTGTTCACAGTGGCAGTGAAATGGGACAGGTGAGGAGACAGCTCAAGAAAAGAATCCTGTAGATTCTAAGCCAATCTCCACTTGATACATGTTTACATGAGATATGGGTTGGGTGATGCACTGTAAGAAAATCACAGTGGTATTAGTACTACCTTTTAGGAGAATAAATGGGAAGTTAACAGAGAGTGATTTGCTAGAAACTCAGCATTAAGATGAATCAATATTCTCTAGTTATCTCTGAGCAGTCGTAACCGTGAAAAGATTGGATTCTGAAGAACAGGACAGAAACTGATATTCTCAAAGAAGATAGTCAGTTAAAAGTGAAGGGTGTGGGTTCAAATGTGCTTGAATCCTACAACTGTCACTGCAGCAGTTCCTTTGTAGATGGCTGACATCTCAGGTGCCAGGAAAAGTTCTGATGAAAATTCCCAGCTTCCGTGGTCACAGTATGTCAATCTTTGTGACTTCCTTAACTTTTTGCCTCTAAAACTGTTTCTAACCATTGGAAGTCAGCTTAGACAATGACTTCTAAAATGGAGATACACTTGTTTTTGCTGGTTGTGTGTGCTTCCTCCCTTCTCTAATCAAGTTCCTCAATCAAGAAGAAATGTTCACAAAGCAAAGTTTGTACCCATTTTGGTTTTGATCCTTTGCCAATGGTAAAGGCCCTGTTGTACATTGAGTTCACAAAAAATTATAATCTATATGAAGGGATTAATAATACAATAGAGATGGCAAATCTATACTTGTATTGTTTCTCCTTACAAGAAAATATTTGTATTAAGAAAAAAACTCAGCATAATAACCACTATTTCAGAAGTAAATTAGAACCTTGAAGCAAAAGAGCTTCTTTGGGCATGTTTGGCTGCACAGTTCTGCCTTTTATTTATTTCTGCAAGATACAGTCTTTTTTTTTCTGTTGGTCTTGACAGTGATGGCATCTCCACAACGATGGCAAGGCATACTGAATACAGAGGAGAGAACATTATTTTTGTTTTTCTATTCTTTGAAGAGATGACTCTTAACCTAGCCAGTAACTTGTCACGTGTCCCCCTCAGTTAAAGTCACATAAGCAGTAATCATCCTGTCTTTATGTACCAGCTAAAAATCTCTATGTCAACACTGCCCAGCATGCTCAAGGATTATGAATTGCTGCCACCTTTCACTTCATTGTGATAGTTCTCAAGCCCATTTAAAGTGAAAAAGAAGGCAATACATATCTTTTGGTGAACTGTGAAGCCAGTTTTAGGAAAAAGTTTACGTTGATAACAGTTGTATCAATTGACATAAAAATAACTGAAGGGTGTTACATATTTTACTGCTTACACTCAGTTGAGAATCATGTTCCAAGAAAAGAAAATTTCATGAAGAAGACTTTATAACATGCACATTTATTTTTTAAAATATTTAAATATTAGACTATAGACACTAAGCCAGATAAAAATTGAATCAGAGAAAGTGATAATAATAAAGATAGTAAAGTAAAAAATTCAGCTCAAATAAGGCATTGGATTATGTCAATAATACTATTGGTGAATCTGGAGAATATATTTTCATCCTTATTTCACACATAACAAAAGATAAAATAAATAAAATAAAAGATTCAGTGAGCATAACAAGTTGCTAAATCTAACTCAGAAAATTTTAATTTCTATACAATTTAATTTGTTTTTAAAACCTAGTCTCCTCTTAAATTATCTTCACCAACTTCTCAGTAGGATATTTAACTTGAAAGAATCAAGTAAGTATGTTTATGTGGTGATATTTTAATTGTGCTGAAATGTGATTTTATTTGTATGTTATTAAATAAAGTTTGTCTGGAGATCAGAGGTCATAGTGCTGTCCATAGGGACAGCAGTCAGGCAGTGGTAGCCCATGCCCTTAATCCAGTCACATGGCAGGCAGATTCTCTGTGTGGTCAAGGACACAGCCAAGCATGGTGACCCTTGAGTCTTTAATTCTAATACCAACTGTAGAGACCAGGAGGTCTGTATAGACAGGCAGTAGCAAGGAAGTCATGTGGCTGGGCTTAGAGCTAATGAGAAGGCAGAACAGGAAAGCAATAAAACTCAAGACACACAGGAAGAAGGTCTCTCTCTTTCGGGGGAAGGACAGCAGTGAGTGGTAAGCTAAAAGTAGTCTTGGGCTTCACTAGTGCTCTGATCTCTTTGACTTTTAACTCTGTATTTGGCTTTGTGTTTCTTATTTAATAAGACCATTTAGAATTTCGTCTACATGTTTATACATCTGTAATGAACATTGAATATGTAGTGGAGAATAGTAGGCTAAAGATGTTTGACTTTCCAATACAAATAAAACATATATAAAGATACAAATGCAGATAAAGGAATGACTTTATAAGTTGCATCTCATTATGGAAGAATAGTTATTTATCTTCCAAAGGCAAATAAAAGATGTACATCAAGTCTGACAAGATAGTCCTTTCCAGGGAAGGAAATTAGTTTCCACTTAGCTGCCTCAAGGAATTTAACACTATGTATAAAATGAAACATGTATTCACTCTTACTAACACATTCTCCTTATACCTCTCCAAATTTATACTTCACAAATAGTGGGACTACAGAGCTTCTGAGTGTAAAGTTCTCGAGAAATTAGTCCTTAGGTCATTTTACATACACTCAACTTCTCCTCCACACTCATGGTTTTAATATCTTCTGTATATCACTTAATCCAATTCATATTTTCATTTCAGGCATCTCTTTCAATCCCAAGCTCATATCCTCAAATATCTTCTCAATAGCTTCTTCTTGAATATTAACTAATAACAAGAACAACAAGAACAACAACAACAACAATAATAATAATAATAATAATAATAATAATATATAAAACTCTTCCAAGAGTGAGGTTCTGGTCCAATACATGTGTACTCATATTGGGTCTTCTATTTTGTTCCATTGACTTACAAGTCTGTTTTTGCACCAGCACCACATGGTTTTTACTAATATTGTGCGGTTCTATATTTTCCTGAAACTATCTCTTGACTTTAAAGAGACTGAATTTTTTAAGACCATATGGCTAAGTTAATAATGTGCCTTGGGATCATTTTGCATTATGTATTTTAACCTGTTATCCTGCTGTGTATTCAACCTACTTAAGCTTATCCTGCCTTTAAGAGAATAACATATCCAACCTCAGTATACCTTGGATTTTCATGCAATCAGCTTTAGAGAATAACTGAATGTATAGCTTAATTTTAAATAATGCATTCTTTCATACCATTGACCAATAGTAATGTATGTATATGGTTTGTTGATAATCATTTGCAAAAGCCCCCAAAAAGGTTAGAAACAACCAGAAATAAAACAAAGAGCCCATCTATGTTGGAAACAACATGTGAATACAGATTGGGAACATCTATGTGTGGTTTTGAGTGTTACCTAGAGTCAGTTGCAATCATGTCTTAGTTGAACTTTCTATTGCTGTGAAGAGACACCATGACCATCACAATTCTTATAAAGGAAAACATTTAATTGTGGTGGCTTGCTTATAGTTCAGAGGTTTACTCCATTATCAGTCATATTGGGAAGCAAAGCAACATACTGGCAGATATGGTACTAGATAAGGAGTTGAGAGTTCTTATATCTTGACTCACAGACAACAGGAAGTGGTCTGAGACACTGGGCATAGCTTGAGCATATATGAGACCTCAAAGCCTGCCTCCACAGTGACACACTTCCTAGAACAAGGCCATACCTAGTTCAATAAAGCTATATATCCTAGTAGTGCTACTCCCATTGGGGGTCATTTTCCTTCAGACCATCACAGTTCTTCCCTCTTAAAGTTGTTAAAGATCTCTGTAAGGAATTTGTTTCCCATACCATGTGTTCTGTGCTGTTCTATAAGTATAGAGCAAAGTCACATGGAGGGGCAGTCATGAAACAGAATAGACACAGGTACAGCACACAGGCAACAAGAACAGACAGGTCAAACACACACAACAGACAGCATACAGACAGGCCAGTAACCATAAATTACAGACAGAAGACATGGGAAAGAGTGGAGAATTCAAATAACTCTGAAGGATAGCACCCCTCAGCATTGTTCTATTTCTTTGGCTTTTATGTTGTTTTGTTTTGTTTTTCTGCTCAGGTTTGATGTGGCTATTTGGTGTCATTTATGGCTCTGTATGAATTTTATGATTTATTTCTAACTAGAAAAAAAAAGAACCATGCAAATGTCGATTGAGATTGCATTGGGTCTATAAATTGCTTTTGGTAGAATAGTTAGCTTCACAATATTAATTTTACCAATTTATTAGCATAGAATATGTTTTTGTTTTCTAGAGCTATAGACTATTTGACAGAAACTCTAGTGCCAGGCATTAGAAATCTCCTTTTGAGCAGTTGATCAGTAGACTCCAAGAAACTCCCAAAGCAATATAGGCTATTGCTGTTGTGTTGTGGGATGTTCTTTATGCTGTGAATGTGTGTTGCTCTGATTGGTTGATAAATAAAATGCTGATTGGCCAGTAACCAGGCAGGAAGTATAGGCAGGATAAGCAGAGAGGAGAATTCTGAGTGGAGGAAGGCTGAGTCAGGAGACACCAGCCTGCTGTCCAGGGCGCAGCATGTAATGGCACAAAGGTAATGCCACGGCACATGTGGCAACATATAGATTAACAGAAATGGGTTAGTTTAAGTGTAAGAGTTAGTCAGTAGGAAGCCTGAGCTAAAGGCCAAGCAGTTTTAATTAATATAAGCCTCAGTATGTTTACTTGGGTCTGAGCAGCTGTGAACTGGGTGGGACACAGGAAAACTTCAGCTGCACTGTTGCCCTTAGTTTCCTCTCCTGAGATGGGGGAAAATTCCTATTGCTGAAGACCACATGTACTTCAGACATAGGACTCCAAGGAAATGAGCTGGATCTGATCCAACAGCTCCCTCCCTGCCAACTAGCTTTCATAGTAACAGAAGGTGCTATGCAAGTTGCGAAGGAAGTTATAGTCCTACCTATCGGTTACCTCTATAAATCATAACAATGAACATCATGGCAAAATATCTTTAAAGGTGAAAGAGTGGTATTCATATATTGGTGATAAACAATATCTGTCTAATTATACTTAAGTTCCCCCTTAAGAGGTGAGAAATCATGCCTGGTGCTGGAAACATAGCCAATGACCTGTAGGTAGTGAAATCATGGATCTCAGAGAAGAACCTACAACTGCTACTTTCCTAAAACACATTAGGAATTAAACTTTTGTTTATTCCCACATGTTGAATACATATTCTTATACTCACAAATAAGTGTAACTCTTACTTTTCATTAAAGAAGCTTCTCTATTCAGCAGAGACTGTTACAAAAAGCCACAAATGGTCAAAATGCAGAGAGCAACTGATAGTCTGGTTTGTAGCAAGAACCTCCTAAAATGTTTCTATATTTGAAATTCCTGACTTCTTTAATTTATTCTAAACACATAAGACCAGATGACCCTTACAACAACATTGCATACTGTGTCAAATCTCTTGCTCAAGAGCCTGACATTGTCAAAGTCCATAGCATAGCATAGACCCAGAGGGCCTGGCCTCAAAGCCTTCCTGACCTCAGCATTCTGTTCTAGCTGCATGATTTTTCTCTACTGTACTTTCATTTTCATTAGTTTGCCTTTATCTTTCAGTTGGAAAGTTTTCCAAAATATATAAAATAGATAATTCCTCACATCTACTATATTTATTTTTCTACGCTATACCTTTAATAATAAAACACACTACACAGTGCAGATTTCCTATCTCCTCTACTTATTTTTTTAAATTTCTTTATATAGTATCTACTGCCTTCTAAAACATTAGTTTATTTTTCTATTACATTTAATTTCATTATCCAGTCCACCACAGAATAGTAGTTCCACAATGAAGTCTTCACCAATTTGGCTCATTATGTTCTAAGTACATAGAACAATGCCAGGCACACGAGAGAAGCAAAATAAATAGTGAATTTTCTCAGAAATCTGAAGATGTGCTACTGTAGTAATGATTTGTGATATAACTACAACCCTAAGCAATCTAGAGACTGATACCCATCCTTTAGGAATTATTATAAATTAGCATTTACATCCTAGGGAAATATTAAAAATAAAACCACTCATTTTCAAAATTAGTATAAATATATATCACCTATATTTATTTCATCCTTACTTCATAATTCAACTGCCACTATGTAGAATCAGCGGAGGATCTCGACAATTCCATTGACTCAAGTCAGACTCATTGCCTCAAATATTTCTGATAACTGTAGAAAAATAACCATATAAACACCTTCTCCCTACTCAGATTTACAACACTGCCATTTGCTCTAAGGGACTTTAAACTCCATCTACAGTAGATACACTCTGTTATTTTAGGTCTGACTGATTGTCACATGCAGCCACCTGTCTTCAGATGTGCAATATCAATTGCCTCTTATATGATGATCATTTCCATTTACGTTGATAACGTCTCTGTCTCAGCAAAACCTAGCCAACAAAATTCAAAGTAAAAGGAATTATTTCTTATAACGACGGTATTGTGTCACCTTGAACAAGTCAGACAATCACTTTAACACAAATAAAACCCACATCACACGCATATTGTCAGACTTCCTCATGTTAAAGTATAATGTCTTAGTAACAATATGTCAGTATCAATATACTGTTTAAGAATCCATTTCTTATTCACTTGATATCAGGGGAACAATTCTTTCTCTTATGTATTACCTCAATCATAGGTTCCAAACAAATAATTATTAGTCAAATTTTACAGAAAAACAAATGTCAAGATATTATCTATTTTCCCTACATCATGAAGATGATAACGTTGATCACAGTTCTCTGAGCCTTGAACTCATTGGTTACCTACTGCCAAGAATTTGGTGAGTATAGGACAGTATTACCTTACATTTTTGTTAATTTTTAGATGATATTGACTAGGATTTCTTTATATATCTAGTGACTTACAGGTTTGAATGACAAATCTTTCAGTGTTTTCCATGAAGATAATAAATTAAAGAAAAATTAGGAGACCTAAGAAAAACAATGTTCACTTCAGAGATCTGCTTATTAATTTTTGTTCATCTCCAGAAACATTCTGAATCTTAATAACATTATAGGCACTATTTGCTGATCTTTACAACATGTAGTAGAAATAAAGCAGATTATTAGACATGGAAGTTTTTGAATACTATTGCCAGGAAAGGTAGGAAAATGGAATATTGGAAAATTCACCTGGGCAATATTGAACTCTGGTCATTATTCAGAAGAATATAACATGTGTTCTGTCCTTAGTCATTTCATAACTTATAGAAATCAAATAACTTTTTATAAGTATTTATCTGCTGTGTCAAGTCAGTACAAGTTAATAATAAACTTTCAATACTTTTGTTAAGTAATTTTTTTCTAGAAGTTATTCATCTTTATTGTAGATCAGAACATACAGCATTTAGCACAAACCATCATTATTAATTCAAACTACATATCAATTGTGTCACTTTTTCTGGGAAGACCTGAGCAAAGGATTGATCTTGGATAGGATGTCAATCACATTTCTAACACATAAGCCTATGGGAAATCAAAGCAACTTGGTTTCAAAGAGTGAATTGGGGTGGATTGAGCTGAGTGTTTCTTCTCAATTTCAAGTCTTTGGGTGTATCGTTCTTGGAACCTGGTTAAAGATGAGGCATATTGGCCAGGCGGTGGTGGCACACGCCATTAATCCTAGCACTCGGGAGGCAGAGCCAGGCGGATGGATCTCTGTGAGTTTGAGGCCAGCCTGGGTCTACTGAGCAAGCGAGATCCAGGACAGGCACCAAAACTACACAGAGAAACACTGTCTCAAGAGAGAGAGAGAGAGAGAGAGAGAGAGAGAGAGATGTGGCATATTGTTGTGGCTGTATCATAGGAACTTAAGAATACAGCCAAACCACAGAAAAACATTTCTACATTTAAAATGTCCATTTACTTTATGTTCCTTCATTCCTGCATTACCTAGTTGTAGCAGGAATCTTAGATGGTGTTATTAATAAAATCAAACCTGAGGCCAAGTATTGGGGTGAACACTGGAAGATCAGAGAGACAGAACAAGCCACTGCTAACCTCACCTGGCCAACTTCTCAGCTGATCTTGTTTCCTCAGACTGGAAGCCTCTGTGTCCTCATATCCGAATGGCTCTCAGCTGAACTGCTGCTCCAAAGCCTGAAAACTTAATCAGCCAAAATGCTTCTAGTTTGTGGTCCTCACGCCTTATGTACCTTTCTGCTTTCTACTACCACTCCCTGGGATTAAAGGCTTGCTTTCTGGGATTAAAGGCGTGTGTCACCGTGCCTGGCCGTTCCCAATGTGGCCTTGAACTCACAGAGATCCAGAGGGATTTCTACCTCTGGAGTGCTAGGATTAAAGGTGTGAGTGCCACCATTTTCTAGCCTTTGTATCTAGTGGCTGTTCTGTCTCTGACCCCAGATAAGTTTATTAGGGTACACAATATTTTGGGGAACACAATACCACCACACCTAGTGAAGCATTTTGTATATGATGACAACTCATTGTAATTAAATGCAAATATTTTAATAAGGAAAGAAACTACTGTTAGTAAACTGTCATTGTCTTGGTATGAGAGAAGTACTACTGTAGCTAGAGTTTTCCTGCCTGGCCCACAGTCAGGCAAATATCTGTCACACGCCAGTCCCACAGCCGCTCAGACCCAACCAAGTAAACACAGAGACTTATATTGCTTACAAACTGTATGGCCGTGGCAGGCTTCTTGCTAACTGTTCTTATATCTTAAATTAATCCATTTTTATAAATCTATACCTTGCCACGTGGCTTGTGGCTTACCGGCATCTTCACATGCTGCTTGTCATGGCGGTGGCTGGCAGTGTCTCCTTCTGCCTTCCTGCTCTTTTCTCCTCTCTGTTAGTCCCACCTATACTTCCTGCCTGGCCACTGGCCAATCAGTGTTTTATTTATTGACCAATCAGAGCATTTGACATACAGACCATCCCACTGCATACTACAGTTTATAAGAAAGCTGTTTTATCCAAGAGTTTCTAGCCCTGATAGAGCTTACAGGGCTAATATTTCCCTGGGCATTCACTTTCCTACTTCTTCAACAGAGAGCCAAGGAAAACTATTAGCAGCATAATGGACATGTGGAAATGGCTAAAGATAAATAAAACTCAGCTTGAACAATTGTGTCAAACAAAGAAAGGAAATAATTTTCATGTTCCTTTTAAATATATTCATCTTGGGAGCCAGAGAGATAACTTGGCAGTTAAGAGCACTTACTTTTTCAGAGGACCTGCGTTTGGTTCCTTATATCCACATCTGGTGGTCCATAACTTTCTGTAACTCCAGCTCCAGGGCATCTGCTCCCCTGTTCTGCATTCTGAGAACACCTGCAATCACATGCACATACCCTGCACACACATATATAGAATTTAAAAAAGAATAAAAATAAATCTTTAAAAATGTAAACACTTCTATTTTCATCTCAACTTTTGCAGCTGCTGAAAATGTCAGTAACTTTTATTGCAAAGAAGACCAATTTAAAAAAAAACTCTAAGTTGTCACATAATCTTTTTAAATTAATAATAAAAATTACCAAGAAGTATTAAAGACTGAACAAATAAACCTAATTGAAAAAATATGATTTACTGGTCAGGTCTACTTGACACTAATGTTACATGTCATAGTCAAAGGTACCTAGGCTACACATGACAAGCAAGCAATCACTCATTGGAAGCAAAGAATCATGTGCTAGTTGCTTTTTATTTGAGTTCTTGGGATGTAAACACTATCACAACAGAATTCATGATTCACAGTCAGAAGATATGTATTTTACAGCAACGTGTTATATTGCATTTATTTTGCATTATGGTTTTCAATATGTGAGATTTGAATAAGGTAGAGTCTGTTTCTAAACTAATTCTAATGCTTTTGTCATATGGAATTTAAGGCAACTTATAATTAATATATATGAAAATTGCATATGTACTTACATTATTTCTTCTTTATAAATTTAGTGCTACAAGTTAGGAATTGTCATTTAAATTTATTGAATTTTGATTTCCAATTTTGTCCTTTTTTGAGCATTCTCATGATTATGTTCATTTCTTAAGACTTTGAGTCAGTTAAATATCTTTCTAGTCTATGGGTGACTTCCTATTGTTAAATTATAGTTAAGGTACACTGTATATTGAAATTATTATGAATTAAACCTGTTTGTCAGTTTCAGAGTAGAGGAAGTCATTGTACTTCAAAACCCATCACTACATAAAAGAATAACTTAAAATACAGCATGAAATGAAGATCTGTGTTTCCACTCCAACCTGAAGTTTGGTCAACATAGTGATCAGAAGTTTTTACTCCTAATTGTAAAATTTTTGCTCCTAATTGTAAAATTTCAGGCATGTGTGAGTGTTTATAAATATATGTATCTGTACATTCTCTAGTGTAACTATCATACATTTTTGTGTGTGATTATATATTAAATAATCATATATTTGAATATATTTATTTTATATTGAGTACAATTTTGTTAATTTTTTTATTTAGAATTTAAATATTTTTATCATTCTTGGAATAGAGGGACAGAATGCTTTTCCTTCTGTTTTCTTTCTTCAACAAGTAATATTTTATTTCATAAAATATAGTACATTTTTTAGATTGTATTCTTCTATTTAAATTGTCCTTAAACATATTTTAATATTCCCTAAACAATAGTCCTATTTAACTATTTTGAGTTAGTGTTTCTGTACAAATAACGTGTCCTTTCTAAAGGTAAGTTTGTACAAATTTCTTTTTTTCCCCTCAATTCTGAATTTTTTTTCTTTAGGAAATAGACCACTGAAGTTCACTATTGGCTGTTTCTACAAGCACTGTCAATGCATGGTTTCTGGTCTCAGACTAACCACTCTGGTTTGAAATTAGTAATTGAAATTAACTGCCTTAGAATACTGAATGATGAAAAGAAAAATGATCTATAATTTTTTTTTTGGTTTTTTCGAGACAGGGTTTCTTTGTATAGCTTTGCGCCTTTCCTGGAACTCACTTGGTAGACCAGGCTGGCCTCGAACTCACAGAGATCCGCCTGCCTCTGCCTCCCGAGTGCTGGGATTAAAGGCATGCGCCACCACTGCCCGGCAATGATCTATAATTTAATCAATGACTTTAAGTTTTTATTTTGTTTTGTTTTGTTGTTGTCAGGTTATTGCTTCCATTTGATTACAAATATTCTTTGCTATAAAATCAACTTTATTTCCCTTTAACTAAGAGCATTTGTTTAATTTTTAGAGTTATTAAATTACCACAGTTAAGAAACTATAATTTTATTATTTATGTTGCTATTTTAATGCTCAAATAAGACTACATATGCAAAATCAGATTTCATCTGAAAAACTGTATACGTACCATGGAAGCCCACACATTAAAAAATTTATTTAAGAATGTAAAAAAAGAATATATTGTATAAAGTATTAAATAGTAAAATGTTAATACAGTAATTGCTTTTCCTCTGACTTTCCATTCTTCCTCTGGAATTCATAATTTTATTTATTATTTAAACAAATGATTTTCTTAGTGCATATTTTATTATCTACTGGAAATTAAATTCTCATTTAATATTCCAAAAGTTTAATTTGTTCTCAGCAGTTCTTAGGGACTTTGATTGTCTTTTCTCTCCATTATTAAATGTTTATATTAACAGATTTTAGATCTTCAAAGTTATTTTCTGCTCATAATTTATCAATTTGAGTCCCATTTTTAAAAAATAGTTGTTGCTTTCACCTCACAAGCACCATTCATTCTAGGTATGAATCTTGCTTTTGTCTTTAACATGGTAAAGCTCACTGTATGAAAACACACATAGATACACACACATACACACATACATTTATATACACACATACACACACACATACACAAATATATACACACACTCATACAGACTCACACAGACACACATACACACACATAGTAACACACATATATCCCAGACCCATATAGAGACACACACACATACAGACACTTATATACACACAGACACACACATACAAACACATAAACACACACATACAAACAACACATACACACACACACACACACACACACACACACACACACGTTAGTATCCGCTTTTAAGGACATATTGCTTAGTACAAACAATATCAGACTTCCACATAGCTCAATGTGGCATAAAGGAAGGATATATCTGTGGGCTCATCTATCATTTTTATTTATTTATTTATTTATTTATTTATTTATTTATTTATTTATTT
>CABHPP010129577.1:0-27367 GCA_902168425.1 Peromyscus attwateri | reverse complement strand
TTTATTTATTTATTTATTTATTTATTTATTTATTTATTTATTTATTTATGGTTTTTCTAGACAGGGTTCCTCTGTGTAGCTTTGTGCCTTTCCTGGATCTTGCTCTGTAGACCAGGCTGGCCTTGAACTCACAGAGATCCACCTGCCTCAGACTCAGGGTGCTGGGATTAAAGGTGTGCGCCACCACTGCCCGGCATCATCTATTATTTAATATTAAATGTTTCTTTGTTTATGGATTCACTTAAGATGCCTGTAAAGGTTTTGCTTTTTTTTCTTTTATTATTTTCTGATGTATGTACCAGGAACAGTACATTTCTCCTCAACTGTTCACCTATAAACCTACCAAGCTCAGTAAATAAGGCTGATTCTCCAAATGTGTTCTTCAGTCCATCTGGTAGAGCCTATCTCTGGATGCATCTCATGCCCCTTGTTGAATGGCCTGTCAGGGAGAGTTGCTGTGGGATGGTCTGTATGTCAAATGTGTTGCTCTGATTGGTCAATAAATAAAACACTGATTGGCCAGTAGACAGGCAGGAAGTATAGGCGGGACTAACAGAGAGGAGAATTGAGAGAACAGGAAGACGGAGGGAGACACTGCCAGCCGCTGCCATGACAAGAAGTATATGAAGATGCCGATAAGCCACAAGCAACGTGGCAAGGTATAGATTTATAGAAATGGATTAATTTAAGATGTAAGAACTAGATAGCTAGAAGCCTGAGCCATTAGGCCAAACAGTTTAAATAATATAAGCGTCTGTGTGTTTATTTTATAAGTGGGCTGTCAGACTGCCTGGGCTTGGTGGGACCCAGAGAGAAAACTCTCCAGCTACAGAGAGTCATGAGTTTTTCACTTTTTCCCATAGGTAAGGCAAGGGTGGTCCTCTGCAGCTGGTCTTATGTGTCTCACCCAACATCCCTGAGGTTATGCCTCAGAGTAAAAAAGTAGAAGTAAGAGGCACTATGTTGGCCTGTCTAGGATAAAAAGATATTAACACAGTTTTGGTTACATATTATTTGAGCAGATCATCTGCCATACTGTGATAATTAGCTCTACTTGTCTACTGAATTAAGAAACTCTATAAATTTTGGATAATGTCAAGGACTAGGAAAAGATGAAAAAACAAAACTAGGAAGCATATGTTACTTAGGCAAGAGAAAGTTAATGATAAAGGTCCAGGGTTGTATTCAAAATTTTTATGAAGACAGAACATAACCCTGTCCTTGAATTTTTGTTTTTAGTTTACAGAGTACTCTATTTCAATTTTTATATAACATTTGCTGAGTGAGGGAGTGACTTTGTTTTCATCATCACATTGATATGTGTGTGTGTGTGTGTGTGTGTGTGTGTGTGTGTGTGTGTGTGTGTATGTGTGTACACAATCATGGTATATGTAGAAGCCCTAGGCTAATGGTTGATGTCATGAATCATCCTCCATGACCATGGCTCTTCACTTCACTCACAGAAGCAGGGTCTCTCAGTCAAATCCCACACCCCTTGTTATACAGGTAGTCTCATCGATGTCTTGCTCTGAGGGATCACCTGTCTCTCCCTTTAGAGGCTGCATGTTTCTGTGGGTCCTGGGGATCTAAACTCCAGTTCTCTTATGTACAAGACAAGGACTTTAATGACTGAGCCCTCCAGAAAGCCACACTCATTTCTTTCAATAACTGAGGAAATCATGTTGTAAAGAATATCACATGACCAACAGTTCCAGCCTGCTCTTCTGTTTCCTTAGGCACACACAGAAAGCACAATGCAGAATTTGTATAATAAACAGCACCTTCACGTTTATTGTCATAATTTGGTTTTCTTTATGTTCAAGCTTTATGATGTATAAAAGAAAATTTATAAGAATTAACTATGCAAGTGTTTTTTCAATTGATGTGAGACATTTTTAACCTTTAGTCCAAATACATGAAATTTCATATGAGGTTTTTAGATTACTACTTGAGAATATAAGTGCAAATAGTCTTTTAAACAATTTATCCAACAGATATCCAACATAAATCTCTTTCTTAGAAATACTATTTTGTAATAATACTGACATGGATTTTACATTTAGATAGTCATGAGTTCAAAGTTCTGTCTTTACAGAAAAAAAGCATATTTGTGTAGGATTCAGATCTCTGTTCCAGGAAACATCTATTCTGGTTTAGCTAGTATAGGATAAAATTCAGATGGGACACAGATAGGTGGCCTTAAATCTTATTTTCTGAACTGAGCTGTATTTTAAAGTGAATGGAGAGACAGGCAGTAACATTTACATCCAGATAAATCATGTTGTATGGTCATATGTAGGCTGAAAATTAAGAAATGTGTTCTATTGGTTTTGATGTATTAGTCAAGGCATTATAAAATAGCATAATGCTTTATGGAAAGGAAATTAAGAAACAACACTAAAGTGCATGTTATTCACTGTGGGATAATGCTATGTTGTAAATTGTCTTCTTTCTTTCCCTTCTTGTCCTGCATCAAACAGAAAGGATGAGTGTCTCCAGTGTGATTGCATATACCATCTGCTCCAGCTTTATACTGCTTTTCTTCCTCCTGCTGTGTGCTGAACACTCACTTGACTTATCCTTCACCAGTGATCCTCCAGAGGGATTAAATGTCCCTTTGTGTATTTCATGATGTTTTTCCAAGATTTCTGAAAAAAAGAAATTTCCACATATTACTGTATTATCATAAGCATTGGCCTTCACTGTGACTCAGGGGGTACGCTTTGGGTCCCATAGGAATTCCTCGGATGTCCCTCACATTGTCTCCTCACCTGAGCATAAAGAAGCCTTGGGCAGACCCTCACCATCACTATGTTTTCCCTTTTAACAAGGTCCTCTAACTAGATATTCAGAGATGCCCATGACAGAAATAAGCCACAACAGCCTCCTCTGGATAGAGACTTCATATAAACTACTGTGGAAAGAATGGAGGATGGAAGTGGGGAAGGAGGGAAGAAAGGAATGAAGGGAGAAAAACATATTTTCCAAATATCTACAAGGTAGATGACAACATCTGTTCAGTTTCTAAGTGTGAAAAACTTGAACACTCAGTTCAAATTATAGTTTTATTCTTTCATTCCCTTAGAGCTTGAAGTTTTTCTTAAATGAAAGACCCCCCAAAATCAAACAATTAGTGACACTAAATTATAATGCAAAGTGTTTGATCTATTTGTCAACCCCGCTTCAGGTCCTGACTAATCTTTATCTATTTGCTTACCAAATAAACTTTATACCAAGATCTGCCTTGGCCAGGCATCAAGGAAGGTTTAAGGATGTTCAGAGTAGAAGCCACAACCTTGACCGGCTTTGTCTTCAAAGTCAATAGTCTACTCGTTAGCTCACTGCCTTTAGCGGGGACTGCTATCCAAGTTCAAACTCCTTTTGCAACTGAGTATCTGTTCCCTTGATTAGTCAAGCTCTGGCTCAAGCCAGTGCTCTCTCGGGTGTACATCACTTTTTACATTTAGCCTTTAAGTTTCTATATTAAAAAATAATCCTCCAAATTTCTAATATGATTGTTTGATAATTTACATTCAAATGTTTCTATCTATTTGTAACTTGTGATATAATTTTTTTGACTTTATTTATTTATTTTTTAAATTACACTCATGATATTCATTAATTACACTCATGATATTAATCACATTATTGTGATATAATTTTTAAACATCATGGATTGTGTGACTAATGATAAATTTTATATTACATCATCTAATACTCTACTTTAGAGTAAATACTGCCTTAAGTAAAAAAAAAAAGTCTTACTGATGCTACAGTAGTGTTATCCAAATTTTTTCTTACTATAACAAGATTTTCCTTATTGGCATCAACACAATAATAGTGAAGCATCTGTTCTTGAAGGTTATCACAACATACAATGGTTCAGTACTCTTAAATCCTTGCCCCTTTTATTAATTTATAAGACATATGGGCAATGGGTAAAGGAATGATTTCCTTGCCTCTGCTCACCTTAGAAAGGTTACATATTGATTCCTTGTCTATGAAACGATGCTAGCAGCAACATGGCTTGAAATTTTATTTTCAAATTATGACTTGCTGCATTTCCATACCCCTAATGGCTAGGGTTCAGGTTTAAAAATTACTTAGTGGTAGTAAAATGATGGATGAAAGTGAAGCCCCCTACTTGGCAAAAGAAGTATATTTAAATGTATGCCCCTTCAATACTCTTTCATATTGCTTCACTTTAGGAGAAGAGCCCTACTCTTGCTACATGAAAATCAAACTGGTCATATTGTAAGGAGTTTATATTCTAAGGATGCCTAACTGCTTGTCTACTTCTGATAAAACTTGGCAAGACAGGGAACTGATACTGGGAGTGAAATTCTTTATAGGTTGAAGCAAGGCTAATTTTATATCACCTATTCACACCCATAGGTAATAGATGCTTGGCTCCTTAACTGAAAGGAAAACACAAAAATAAGAGAATTGGCAAAATATTAGTTAAAGTTGATGACAATCTGTAGGTCACAAGTTTAATGATTGTACACTAAACTGTACTCAATGAAGATTTTTTTGTTTAATGTCATGATTTAAGAGATGTTATTATCAGCTGTTGCTGCTGTATCATAATTATATCAATTGAAGATAGGATCAGTATAAATTTTTCATAGCTAATGCAACTAATTATAATTGTGATTACATATTTGATACATTCAATATTTTTTTCATTAAGTTATATTTTTACCTATAGCTTCTGTATGACTCATGGGCATAAAATCCTCTGAGAGAACCAAATGACCACAGAAAGATAAATTATAATAGGAGAAACTGATAACTTAGACTCACCATAAAATGCACAATAGACTAGAAGTTATTAATATTTACTTAGGTGAATCTAATATTTGAAGTGATGTTTTAACCATTATTCATTAAAAATGACATTTTATTCATTATCAAGTTATTCTTCCTAATACATCCTTATTCCACCAAGTAAAAAATACCATCTGGTCGCTCCCATCAGAGATCATGGAGCCCAGTAGAAGAGGAGGAGAAAAAACAATGGGAGTCAGAGGGGATGGAGGACAGCAGGAGAACATGACCCACCCACCAAATCAACTAAGAAGGGCCCACATGTGCTCACAGAGACTGAAGCAGCAAACATGAAACCTTCATGGGTTTGTACCAGGTCCTCTGTATACATGTTATGACTGTTAGCTTAGTGTTTTTGTGGGACTTCTAACAGTGGGAGCTTGTGTATCTCTGACTCTTTAGCCTACTCTCAAGACTCTTTTCCTCCTTTTGTATTGCCTTGACCAGCCTCCATATAAGGGCTGTGCCTTGTCACATTGTATCTTGTATTGTCATGTCTGGCTGTTGTCTCTTAGAGACCAGCTTTTGTTTTATGAAGAGAAAACTGAAGGTGAGTGAATCTGTGGGAGAAGAGAGGTGAGGAGAATTAGGAGGAGTAGAAGCAGGGGAAATTGTGCTTGGGATGTATTTTATGAGAAAAGAATCTATTTTCAATTAAAAATAAAATAAATTCAATACAAAGTTTCTGAGCATCTCCTATGTGGCTGGAACTGTACAGCAGTGGTCTTAAAGTTGAACCAGGGAGAGTTTCTTTTGAGATGAACTTTGTGGAAAGATTGATATTCACTTGATGAGGATTAGAAAATGTCTGTAACTGATACCACTTATAATATATGCAGGGACATTAGATCATGAGCTGGAGGAAATTCTTGCTATAATAAAAAAAGAACAAAGAGAAGGATCAGAGCAACCAATCTCTTACTTTAGGAAGAAGATTTCTCTTTCAAAGCCTCCAAAGCTGTCCTTATCAAATCACACAGCCTTCCATTCTCTGTCTCATATCCTCAGAAGGGTCAATTCCTTTATATAATGTGTGTTGAATCACCTCAGATTCTCTAGTCAACCCTTACTTCATGTCCGTCTACATTCTCAAGACTAACTAAAGATTAAAAGTGGTGTAGATGCAATTATCTTTTCCTCTAAAAGATTTAAATATTTAAAGTAATTTCAGCTAAGGAACAGAAGAGTCACATGTCTGCAGCTAGCTTGTAATACCTTAAGATGTATAATATAATCTGTACCCTGAGATACAATATAGCTCAGCTCCTTCATTATAAAGCTATGATTTAACTTTGAATAAAATATCATTAATATATACAGAAATATTTTCCTACATATTTTTTAAAGGCTGCAAATGAACAATGACAAAGATTCTCTAGAGAGTTAGACGAGTTCCATTCTCTATGAATGTGGTTTTGAAGGGATTTAACATCCCATTACGCTTCTATTTGTGGTCAGTAAGCTACTAAATGTTCAGCCTTCATATTTGTGCAATGACAGAGGCAGGTGAGACTATGCAACTTTAAAGACCAAGATAATCACTATTATTTCCAAGATATATATTTCTTGAATAAATGATGACCCGTTTTTAGTTAGTTTTCAAAGTTCTGAAGTTTACATTGATACTTTTTGCCAAATTGGCACTGGTGTTATAGAGATACATGTATTTTGAAATCTCGGTTCTGCCATTTACACTGGTGGTTACTTTTCTTTTATCCCCCTTTCCTACACCTTCTCTTCTCTTCCTTCCTTCTTTTTCATAATGAACTAGTTAAAAGGGACTGGGTTAAAACAGTGAAGATAACTGATGAAAATGATAATTTGATCTTCTAGTCATTACTGAGGTAGAATACTAAAGCCTTTAGCATTAAGTATGGTGCTACTGGTTTTTAATAATTATTCTGTGTGTTCGGGGAGTGCTTACCCAGTCTTAGCTCACTAAAATCTTTTCTACACTTTGCTAGTCTGAGTTTTGTGAAACTCTCCTTCTGGTTCTCAAGTATATAAAACAATCACATTTTATTGCTTCTTTTCACTATTTGTTAGTATCATGAAATACATCAGTTTATTTTCTAATCATAATTATGCTCAGATGTGTTTTATTCCTTTTATATATTGGCAGATCTGGTATTATCTCATTTAATTACTGTTGATGGGAAAGTTTTGTAGCCTAATCTTTTCTTTTACACCACGTTTTGACAATGACTAAGGAAATTCCAACTGTTTCCAAAGATGCTTACATATTTATCTGTTTCTCATTGCAGCAGTTTTCTTTGCCCTGGTGCATTTGAAGCATTTTTGCTTGATACATGCTCATTTTAGAGTACCCCCTCTTCTTGATTTGACCTTTCTGTCCTTAAAATGTCTATTTCTCTTTGGTTCCTAGAAGTATTCCTAGCCTGAAAACCCATTTTTGTCTAGTAGGCATATACCAGTTTAGCTCTTTACTCGGTGTTTACATGACTTACCTTTTAAAATCCAATTTAGGCTACTGATGACTGATGCATTTATATCTAAAATGAGTTTCCTATATATAACCTGCAGTTTGAATCTGATTTTATCCAACTTGATATCTGTCAATAGATTTGGCATTTAATCACTCCAATTAGACCAAATGCAATTAGCAATATGTTTCACTTTAAATCCAGTGTAAAGGGAAGGTGTACCCATATCTGGTAGACCCTGTTCTTGCCCTTACTCATGTCCAGTGGTTCTTTCCCTTCATAAGCATTTGCTTTTGCACATATACTAGGAAACTTTTTATTAAGTTAATCTTGTGTAACAATTCTTGTAAAGCTGACATTTTCAGCATTTCATCTCTGTATTCTGGAGCTAACATGATTCCTTGATTCTGATCTTGTCATTTATTAATTCATTTGTTTACTTGCTTTTAATTTTTTTATTTTTATTTTATGTGTATGCTGTATGTGTATTCTACTTGCACATATGAATGAGTACCACATGCATATAGTATCCATACAGGACATTTGGACTCTGAAACTGGACTTGCTGATGATTGTTAGCAACCATGTGGAACCTAGGAATTGAACCCAAGTCTTCTGGGAGTTCCTTCAGTTTATTAATTGCTGACACCCCCTACACATCCCCCCCACACACACAGTTTCTCTCACTCTCCTCATCTTTCCCTCTCCCTCCACCTCCTTCTCCTTCTTCCTTTCTCTATGTGTGCATTTCATATGTATTCCAGAAGAGGATATCAGATCTCCTGGAGCTGGAGGAGTTAAAGATAGTTATTAGTTGCCCAACCTGGGTTCTAGAGACCTAACTTGGGTCCTCTGGTGCTCTGAAGCAAAGAGCTATCTCTTCTGTCCTGGTTTGTCTTTTTTTATGTTATAGGACAAGAACATCTTCTAGACCAGTGTTGTCCAGTGTGGAACTATTTGGTCACCTAACAGACATGTATTGTACTTGGTGACATTTTAGATTGTTACAATTTGTGTAGTGTTGCTGTGTTGGAGGTTCAGTATGCTTTTAAGTACCCTCCGATGAACAGGATTGTCTCAAACAAGGATTATCTACTACAACAAATCAATATTGTCTAGAATTGAAAGAAGTTGTTCTAAAAATTTTCTAGAGAATACTATCATTCTCTCAGGGATCCTAAATGTACATTGCTGAATGGACCATAGCTGCTTTCCTCATATTTTTATCCAACTCTCTTAATGATTAAAGTGGATATACAAATCCAATATCCTTAATGTGTGATGGAACAAAGTGATAATCCCTCATGTCTTTTAAGATTAAAAAATTGCATGTTCTTTGCTCTTTTAATTTGCTTGTAAACTCAAATCTTATGCATAAAATTCACAAATACTTTCAGCTATTGTAGGAAATTTATTTTTCCTTATACTCTCTCTCACACTCACATTTTAAAACTTTAATATGTTTTCAATTGAAATAGAATTACATCACTTTTCTTGCCTATTTTTTCTCCCTCCATGCTTTCCTCAAACCCTCCCATGTATATCTTCCTAAACTTGCGTTTTTTAAAGATGTGAATTAGAATTAAACTATATTTGAAAAGGTTAATTTTGTAAAATGGAAAGGGAGTATAATATGAAAATAGTTTTGGTGTCCCTTTTAGTTCCCAAATTGATCTTAAAGTCTACAGTATATAAACTGCTTTTATGAAGGGTTTGGTAATGTGTTTGCCATACTTCAAAGCTATGAAGAAGACATCTGTTTTCATAGGGACAGAGAAACCCTCACTGCAACTTCTTGAGCTCTAGGCTAAGCAAAGGAAAGTCCCCTCAGTAGCAGGTCTTCACCCCCTCATATTAGTATTTGAATCTCTAAGTCCTCCCAGGGTAGTTGACAGCAGAGATGACCACTTCTGTCATTGGAAACTCAAACCTCTGCCTAGAATTGTAGCTTCTTCCTGAGACATTTTTCATAGGATAGTTACAGTGAGCCCTTTGCCAAACTTAGGCCATTTCTTTATCATATTTTTCTTAGATCAAAATACAAATGTGACAGATGTAGTGCACTGCTCCTGATATTTTGGAGACATCTATTTGAACAAAAATAAAATAAAGTAAACTTGGTTATTTTTAGTATAGTGGTTAGTTACCCAAACAAAAATAATTTATCTTTTATTTAACTGAGTTTTAAATTTAGATTTTTTTTTTTTTTTTTTGGTTTTTCGAGACAGGGTTTCTCTGTGTAGCTTTGCGCCTTTCCTGGAGCTCACTTGGTAGCCCAGGCTGGCCTCGAACTCACAGAGATCCGCCTGCCTCTGCCTCCCGAGTGCTGGGATTAAAGGCGTGCGCCACCAACGCCCGGCTAGATTTTTATTTTCCACAAAAGCTCCCTATATTCCTAAATGTCTTTTTATTGTTTTTTTTTAGTTTGTGAGATTATTATTTAATTACTTAATTTCTCCCTTCCTATTCTTCTGTCCAAACTCTCGTATGCCCCTTCTTGCGCTTTTTCAAGTTCATAGCCTCTTTTCTCACTAATTTTTATTAAATGCATATGTATTTATAAATATAAACTGTTCGGGCCATGTCATGTTACTTGTACGTATGTTTTCAGGGCTGACTATTTGGCACTCGACAACCAGTTGTTGTGCTCTTCCCTAAGGAAATCCACTTCTCCTGTTGCTGCCTTTCCCCAGATGTCTGTACTTCTTTGTGTAGAGTTAGGTCTTGTGGTTTCCCTTTGAGTTTGTCATGTTCAGGAGGCCATTGCTCCCCTTTTTAGCATTCCTTTGTTGCCTGAAGTTCTTTGTGTAGGCATGAGGCCCCATTAGTTTTTCACATTCAAATTGCCATGTCTATTACTTTTTTTCTTGTTCAGCTTCTGTTTAAGCAGTCATGTTGGTGAGACTTTCTGTGTGTAGCTTCTGATGTTACTGAAAGACACAATATCAGAGGATCTTCTGGTTGTTACAGTCTTTCTGCCCTTCCTGCCCTTTCTTCTGAAATGTTCCCGGAATCCTAAGTGTGGGAGTTATTTTGCAGATGTTTCCATTGAGTCTGGTCTCCACAACTCTGAGTTTTGATTGGCTGTGGGTTTTTGTAATGGATGGTCTCCATTCATTGCCAGTTGGTGAAAGGTGAAAACTATACCTGTCTGTGGTTATAATGACAAATATTTATATGTATTTAGGGATTATGTTGGTCTAGTAAAGTGGCTGTACGTACTTCTGATTTAAGACCCACTCAATATTGCAGAAACCATGTCTGCTATAGAACCACAGACATGTTACACTTCTCCTACTATTTTATTGTATTTAAAAATTCTAGCTTTCAGAAGTGTATTTCAGAAGATTCATTCTATAAATCATGGTACTTAGGAATACTGATATACTAAGTAGTATAATTCACTTTAATAAAGTACCTCAGTCCTGTCATTATTTCTTTAAAGAAAAAGAGATGAAAGGTCAAGTAATGACATTTTATTTTCATACGTCCACATTTAAGTGCCATAAAAGTTATGATAGTATATCCAAAAATAAACAATATTCTTTTTAATTAAAACAACATCCATAAGTATCCATGTGTTCATACTCCTCACAAATATGCTAGCTCAGCTTTCAAATTTATTGCTAATCATTGATTCACCACACAGAATCTTTTGGTACAATGTCAATAGCATAAATACACTTTTAAGTGACTAATATGAATGAAGTATGATTGCTACAAAAAAATGGCTTTACTTTTGTACCACTTTTTAGGCTTTACTAATATTTAAGGTTCAGAAACATATATGATACTGTTTTAAAGATTTGATTTTTCAAGAACATCCATTTGTTCTCCTTTGAAGGAAGTGACATTTATTGTAGAGTTCAGAACTCCCCCATCGGCTCTTTGCAAAACCTTATGAAATCTCAGTGCATTTACTCTCTTAAGCTCTATCCCAAGGCAAAAGGAAAATAAATGTTTACTACATCTCTGGCTTCAAAGTCAAGAGAACTGTACTAATGCTGAATGCTGTGAAATGTTGTAAGAAAAAATGATTCAGATTCTGTTGAGAATGTGATCTATCTTGCCATAGCCATGGAAAGAGTGTACAGTTATTTTCTTGGGTTCACAGTAAATTTTTCTCGAGACTGCATAATGTATGATACTACAACAAAATAATGCCAAAATCAAGATATGGCTATGAGGTGGCTCTACCCATTTAGGAAGTCTAATGCCTTTTATGAAAGCAAAATTTGTGAAAGCATTCTTGAAGATGAAGGCTGTAGAACATTGGAATTAAATACTATTTATTTGCCTGTTTGGAGTTAGCTAAAGCTTCAGAAAATCTAGAAATTTAAAAAAATGTGTTTTCTTGGAAAGGTTTGTGGCTTAAGTCAATCACCTTTCAGTGAAATCTCCCCAAATTTTATTCTGTGTTTTTCTAAAGTGTTGTGTAAAACATAATTTTTATCTGCCTAGAGTTTTCAGTGCAGTGGAATTTTGTTCTTTTTAATCTAGGGTCAAGTTGGATTTCACTTGGTACTCAGGACTTTATTGAGTGCATGAAACTAAGTGTGAGAAGCCACATTGAGCAAAGTGGTGCTCCTGAAGTTTTCCTAACTTTCTGTTGCTAGGAAACAGCTTTTCCACCAGCTCAGAGTTTAAACTTGCAGCATCTGTTTCATTTAAAATCTGGCTTCCAGGCAGTATAGATTGCATTGAGCATTGGGGGTGGCGGGGAAGAAAAAGAAAAACCAATTACTTTCTAAAAACAACAGCAATGTTTAAAGTCTTGAAGTAGAGACTCTTATTCTATATTTGTAATTATAGCCTTTGGAAAGTACTGCTGGAGAGGTTGTCTTTCTATAATCTTATAATGTTGAAGTCCAGAGCAGAAATCAGGATCACTCTTCAAAGTCCTAAGGAATATATAGTGGGAATTGAGCGATGGCATTTCAGCCTTTGACGGAGAGTGAGAGAGAAAGGGGAGGAAGTCTTGCCATTGACCTGTATTTCAATTCTTCCTTCTCATGAAAAGCGGCTACTTTAAGGATATAATTTTGAGGTAAAAACCAGATCCAGGTTAGAACTATCAGCCACCCAGTCATCTCCTTATTGTTTTTCTGTTTCAGTACATTGTATTGGCTACCCTCTTCCTAGAATATCGTTCTCATGGTGCCTGATTGATTTTGAAATCTAGTAGCTGACATTTTCTTGGCATTGGTGCTCCACATGAATTATTTATTTTGAATTTTGTCTGTCTACTTACACCAGCATCTCATTTGTATGGCTCAGGTACAGGTGACTATATGACCTTACACTTTGTACCCCACCCAACCAGTCATCACTCAATTCAATCTGCTATTAGTTCTCTATTAAATCCCTTAGATCTTTAATTGGAAATAACAGACCCTGTACCTCAAGTCAAATCCCCTCTTTGGTACTATTGCTAAGACCAAATACTGTACCTGTATCCTTATATATGCATTTTCACATAAAATATTTGGTCTTTACTTGTTGAAATTAATGTATTGGATTTTTCTTCTGTGTCTTATAATTTACAAATTCACATGTTTTTCTTATCACATAAATTATAATTCAATTGTGTTACATTATTGCAATCCCTTCAGTGTATTATGACAATATTTACTGCTTCTCATGCTCTAACTGTTCTAAATGAACAGTCGAAGTTTTAAAACATCTGAATTATATATATATATATACTTTCCTATTTTTAAACTCAATACATATAGGCAGCAAAGATAATTAGAGCCTATTATATTCAAAATAATTAACACACACACATACACACACACCACTGACATATTATACCTTTTAGTATACTGAAAAATATTTTAAAATCTGGCTTAAAATAGCAGCTATCCTTCTTAATGAACAAGTTTGTTAGTAGTCTGACCATGTATAGAATGTTAGATTCACCAGAGAAGTCTTTGAATCTGGCACATCTGGAGTCTCATGAAAATTAATGTGACTGAATTAATTGATCTTTTCCTCAAATAAAATGAGTACTTCAGTACTGTTTGAAAATGGTTATGATAATTTTTTTCAATTTGCTTCAAAATGTATTTTATGTAGGAGACTTTTCAGGTGAGTATATGATTACAGAGCTTTGTATCTTTTGTTTTATTTTAATATTATTGTATGCACATGTGTGCTGCATTATAGGTGTGCATGATATAAGCATACAGCCCACACATGAACATGAGTGCATATACAGTGGCAACAGAAATACATACATAGGTGACTTCTTAACTAGTCTCCACCTAATTCCCTTGGAGCATTTACCCTACTCTATCTGGCTCCTGAACAACAGGATCCGCCTATCCATTCCCAGCTCCTTTATATGGGTGCTGCAGATTCAAACTCAGGTCTTTACACTTGTTCAGGGAGTAATCTGACCCACTGAGTCATCTCCCATCCCCAGACCTCTAATTTTAGATTTTTATTGTCACTTTGACTGTATCGTGGCTTACCTTTTTGATTAATTTGTTTGAGACGCTTTTTTCACTACTGTATTGCTTTAAAGCACTCTGAGAGTTCTCTTTTTTTTTTTTTTGTCATGAAGGCAATACTATACCAGCAGAAGTATACATATAGCTTAGATAGTACACTTTGCACATGGTGAGCATTCACTTAGGGCTGTTGACAGGGTTATGTCTCTATGAATCAAAAAGTAAGCTGTTATTTTTGGAAAGAGTTCTATAAAAAATTACAAATATGTTTATGCCTTATTTTTATGCTTGATTGTCACATTTGGAGGTTTAGTTAAAGGTAGAGAGGCTATGATAATCTCAAGTGATGTTTCATATTTCTTATGTACTAATTTATGTATGTTAGTTTTGCTTACGAGCTTGTTGTTATAGTTGAGAGGAAAAGGGGGATAGTTTTTATTGTTTATTGAGATTTTTAGATCTCCCCAGCACATCAACACGATTCACTTAATTTTTTACTCTATAGCTATACCTTTTGACTTGCTTACTGGGGATATAAATATTTATATCCCCAGTAAGCAAGTTCATATTACAAATTAAATCTAATGAATTATGGCTGATATTTAGTTTCCCATAAGGAAGCCAAGGCAGTGGTAAGCTGCTATGTGGGTGCTGGGAACTGACTTTCAGTCCTTTGCAAGAGCTTAAACCCTGAGCCATCTATCTCTTTAGTCCCTAAATCTGGTTTTGATGATGACTTTGCTTTGTCTTGTTTTCTTCCTTGCGTTTATGGTACCTAGTAATTTTTTTGCTGCTAAAAGCTGCAGTTTAAATGAAAACTGAAATTGCCAACATAAAACACAGGTCTTGTTCCAAGAGAATAAGAATTTATTCTGAGCCATATTTGTGTGACTCTGGCCCAGAAACATGGATTCAGGTAACTTTGAATTACAGTTTCCACTGTGGGAGAGATAACAGGATTTTTTACAGTCATAGAATAAAAAAAGTTACAAAAAAATGTACTTAAAAAATATATTTGTGAAGACATCAAGTATCTCATCTACAGGTTGTGGTGCTATTTTATAACATTATTAGCTTTAAATTTGGTAGATGATAATGGTCTTTTAACTTGTACATTGCCCAAAATTTACCTAAATGTCACAATTAGATCACATACAGATGTTAGTATAACTGACTTTGGGGGCCCGAAAATAACCCAACATAATTTGAATCTTCAACTTCAAGTTCAATCACTCCATAATCATGACATTCTAGACCAATCAATAAGTCTGTGAGATATTTAACACAAACATGGCTTCACCAGAAATAGTTCACCAGATGAGTACGTCTGTAATGTGAGGCTGTGCACTAATCCAATTTGAAGTCAACTTGTGTCTTGTTGTATCTGTATGTACCAGGGTATTTATATCCACAGTGCCCTTACATTTTTTTCTTGCTTCCTGACTTTATGGTTCCACATGCATTCCTCTTCAGTCTATATTTTGCAAATGTCTCAGCAGGAGTGAATAGCTATTACTGTGCACCCCTGCTGCTGTGGTTGAGAAGGTGTAGAGAGATTGATTGCTCTATAATCACCCATTTCAACCTCTTTTAATTGGTTTGTGCCTGTAGGCCGTGTCTCTCACAAATGTTTCCACTGCATTATTTTCAACCTCCAGTATTTTAGATTAGATAAGAAAGATAGAGAAAACTGAGTAGAATGCTTGCCCCCTAAAGATCTGAAATAAAATATTAGTAAAGACTGCCCCGTGTCCCTTCCGGAACAACTTTTTCTCATAGAAAAGAAAAAGTCGCTATATATTTCACAAGAGCTAATCTTCCTGTCATTGCCAGATCTTTTTCATATACATAAAATAAAACTGTGATAGAGTTCTTGGAGGTGATGCACACAACAATGTGGAGATTCACTTATACTTGCACCTTAAGGGTATTCCACATCCAGCTTTCAGCAATTGGTCAGGAATATCATCTTTGCATACCTGACAGTTACATCTCTATGTTTTATGTCTCAAAAAGAAATTCTCACTCATGAATTCTGTGTATGATCCTGTGTCTATAGATGTGAAGAGCTTATTTTCTCTGTACTGCAGTTTTCTGATGACAACTCAGTGATTTCAAGTTATTCTAGGTTCTTGTTTTTGATTTGTAGATAATGACACTCAAATTATTTACATGAAATTTTCATTAAATCTTTAAAAATAATTAATTATTTGAGACAGCATTGATTCATTTGCTCGGGAAGTATTGAATACTTACTATATGGCACACATTCTAATAATGTAGTGGTCATAAAGTAGAGCCAGCTAGGCTGGATATCTATAAGTTCTTTCCCACCATCAGATGGTGATTTTCATTCTTTCAATTGTTATAAAGGGCACCAGGATTGTTTAAAATATAAACTTTCCTTTTCCAGTTCTGTGTGTCTTACACAATATGATATGTGTAAATTCTATGCAGAGGTATTTGTTTCCACATCCTGGTGTCAGGTTGTTGAGTGTGATTTGTATTTCCTGCTGTTTTTCTTTAGGCAAGGGAGGAGGTGACAGTTCCTATTTGAAGAATTAGACTAATTGCAGTAAACATCCGAGATTCTCAAGGAATGTGCAAATATAGAAAATCAATTTTATAGTATTATTATCCAATTTTACAGTGTATAATAATATATTTATGAAGCTTCAACATCAAAAATAGAAATAAAGAGGATGAACATAAACAAAAATAAAACGAAAATAGGCTCCATGCCCAGAAATCTACAGCAATAAACTCAATGCAGCAGGAAAATATTGCCATAAAGGATGTTTTTAGACACACAAAAAGTGCTTTAAGAATTCTTTCTCAAACATTGAAAAATCTTGAAGTTCTTAGCTGTGGCAGGAAAGCAAAGAATATTTTCTACAGAAAAAGGCCAAAGAGAATGTTTGTGTTAACATGTTAACTCTATGCCATGCTTCATGGAGCTCAAATCTGAGCTAGAATTAGGCTCTTTTAGCTGCTATTTTCTAGTCTAACCTACAGACAAGGAATGCATCTATAATCTTATATTTTCATAGATGACTTTTAAATAAAATATATTGCCAAGATACTTATAAAGTAGAAAAATGGAGGCATGAATACAATGAATTAACATATATTCCTAAGATTAAGTATGCTTCAGAAAATTATTACTATAATTCTTATTTTCATCCTTTATTCATGCTGTGCCTGACTCTTCCCAATCCACCTGGATGTGAGAAGTTTCCAGGAGAGCTGGGCCTCAAGCACAAAGCCATGTTCAGCTCAAGTCCAAAGATCCTGATGTCGAATGGGGAGAAGCCAGACCAATTTGAGTTGAGCATCTTCCAGGAATTGCTAGAGCTGGAAATGAACCCAGACCTCATAGTCCAGCTGGAGAACATCAGCTTCACAAAGGTCAAGATTGACATTGATAGTTCTCAGAAATCTATCATAATTTATGTTCCAGTTCTTCAACTTAAATCTATCCAGAAATCCTAAGTTTGTCTAGTGCATGAATTGGAGAAAAAGTTGAATGGGAAACATGTAACATTGCAGAAATTTAAAAAGAGTTTCAGTTACAAAGTAGCACATTTCCTTATAGCATCTGCACACTTATTTAGTTTTGACAGGCCATTGTACCCCCAAAAAACATCTTCTCCCTCATCTCCTCGTTCCTTATTCCTTCCTTTAAACTGCATCTTAGGATTTTCTTTCCTCCACATGTGACCTTTACTACCCAGATAGATTTACATGTAAGCCAACTTTAAAAAGTCGTATGACATATAAGCAAAAGTTCCCAAGATGTCATGTGCTGACCCTTGTGTATTGTGTGATTCTTGAGGACTTGATTTAACCAAGTGAAATAACAGAGGGATCCATATGAATTTGACAGCAATGGCCAGAAAAGGATCTTTTAGGTCAAGTACAACAGAACAGTGTGGAACCTAGGGTGGCAAATTTTTCTGATGTGTCTAAGAAGCTCATTAGCAAGGATTTTCATTTTGAATTTCTAGAGTTTCAGTTGTATATAGAAGTGATAAAACATACTATAATTTACCTGTCTTGTTGTGACAAAACATGGACAAAAAGATACCTAAGAAAGGAAGGTTTTAGTATGGTTTGCAGTTCCAGGGTATAAGTCATTGTGCTGAAAAAGTCACAATAGTGGGAGTGAGGCAGCTGTTCATAATGTACCTGCAGTTAGGAAGCAGAGCAAGAGGAATGCTAGTAGCCAGTTCATTTTCTTATTTTTGTTTAGTCTAGGACTCCAGATCATGGAAAAGGTTCATCCACAGTCAGGATGAAAATTCCCACCTCAATTAACCTAATGAACACAATAATTTGCAGACATTACTTGGGGCTAGCCTAACCTAGGTAGTCTCTCCAAGCCATGCACAAAGGCTTGTCTACTAGATAATTCCACATCCAGCCAAGTAATGGTATTAGCCATCACAAATCTCATTATTGTTCACAGTTTATTTAAAGCTACTGGTGTGTATGCATCTCATTTTAAATTTTATTGTCTTATTTTACCATGTCTAAAGTAAAATAAGAAGCTTGGATATATTTGGATAAAATATATGATCCAAAAAGTTCAAACTTTAAGCAAAGTTAAGACATTCAAATGACTTGCAAATCAGTAAGATTATTTTCTTACCACAAAAAATATTATTCTTTCAGAGAATGAGAACCACTTGATACTTTATTAGTAGTCATTGACTACTAATACCAATTGTATCAATATGGCCTTTATTGCCTATGGTGTTTTGAATGAGAATAAATCCTAGCCTCATGTTTGCATACTTGGTCCCTAGTTTGTTGGACAGTTTGGGAAAAATTAGGAGGTGTGGCTTTGTTGAAGAAAGTATGTCAGTGATTTTAGATTTGAGACAGTGATTCTCAACCTTTACAACATGGCAACCCCTTAGCATACTTCCTCATGTTGTAACCCCCAACCATAAAATTATTTTCATTGCTACTTAATGACTGTAATTTTGCTGCTATTATGAATCATGATGTAAATATCTGTGTTTTCCAAAGGTCTTAGGCAATACCTTTTGTGGTGATATATTGTGTACCATAATAAACTTGCCTGAGGATCAAAGGACAGAGCCAGCCACTAGATTAGACATAGAGGTGGGGCAGTGGTAGCACACATCTTTAATCCTATCACTCAGGAGGCAGAGATTTGTCTGGGATTTCTGTGAGTTCAAGGTCACATTGACTAGATGAGATTGATCCAGTATAGGAGAGAAACAGAGTCAGGCAGTGGTGACACACACCTTTAGTCCTAGCACTTGAGATCTCATGCTTTTGCTTCAGAAGCACACACACCTTTAATCCCAGGAAATGATATGGTACAGCAGAGAAAGGTACATAAGGTGTGAGTAAGCAGGAATTCATTCTCTTTAGGATGAGGATTTGTAGATGTAAGAACTAGTGGCTGGCTGTTCTGCTTTTCTGATCTTTCAGCTTTCACCCTGATAACTGGCTCTGGGTTTTTGTTTTGTTTTGTTTTGTTTTTTTATTAAAAGACCATCTAAGATTTGAACAACTTCTGGAACCCAACGTGGGGCTCAAACCCACAACCGTGAGATTAAGAGTTACATGCTCTCCTGACTGAGCAATTCATGTTACACCCTGTTAAAGGATCGTTCAACCCCCAAAGGGTCATGACCCATAGTTTGAGGACTGCTGGTTTGACATTTCAGATGATTCCTGCCATTCCCAGTACTCTGATCTCTGATTCTTATTTGTGGATCAGGATGTAAGCATCTCCAGCATGACGCCACTTGCTTACTACCATGCTCTATGATGGCGATGTACCCCTATCCCTCTGTAACTGTAAGACACAAATAAATACTTCCTTCTATAAAGAGCCTTGATCAATAATGGTGTTTTATCATAGCAATAAAAAAGTAACTAATATGGTGCCAGGCTGTACTGGCCTATCATATTTTGAAAATGTCAGCGACAGAAGTAGAAAGCATGTCTAACTAACCAATAGTGACTGTTTGAAATATAGCCACATCTCTGTAACTTCTGTTTGTTGTTCTTTATTTTTAAAAATAATTATATTTATTCAATACAGAGATTATATGCCTGATGGATAGATATGCTTCTAAAATGACAGTTTAAAATCTTTGTGATGGAAAATAACCATTGATTTTTTTCAGGTTATTATGGCATATAAACATATATAACCATAAAGTTTTAGTTATTATTATGTTTTGTTTATTTCCTATATATAGTTGACTCATTTTCTGATGAAAGTCAATCGAGCCTGAAAGGAGTAGTAGAGAATGGTTGTGGATTCTTGTAGTTGAATTTCTAAACAGTCTTATTAAATAAGAAATATAGAGCCAAATACAGGGGTAATAGCCAAGAGCCATGACTACCTTATCTTACCACCTCACCGCCATCACTTCCCCCAGAGAGAGCTTCTTCCTGTATAATCTGTGTTTTTATTGCCTTTCTGTTCTGCTTTCTCATTGGCTCTAAGCTCAGCCACATGACTTCCTCGTCACTGCTTGTCTATACAGACCTCCAGGTCTCTATGGTTGGTACTAGGATTAAAGGCTCCTGTGTCACCATGCTTGGCTGTGTCCTTGACCACACAGAGACTCTGCCTGCTATGTGATCAGATTAAGGGTGTGTGCTACCACTGCCTGACTTCTGCCTATGACTTGCTATGTGACCTCTGATATCCAGGCAAACTTAATTTACTAACATACAAATAAAATCACATTTCATCACAATTAAAATATCACATTTCCTCCTTTTATTCTAATAAAAAGAAAAAAGAAAAAAAGCTATAACAAATATAAGAAAAACTATATACAATAAGTATAATAACTATATACAATATATATAAGCAATAAATACCTCAACAATGTCTAGTCCATTTGCATTTGACAAACTCAGAGAAAATATTCCATTATCTATCCTATTTTGGTTAGTCCAAAATGTACTTGATTTAATTTCTATTCTATCTTATATTACTAACAGAGAACTATCTTATAATGTCTTTTAAACTTATATACTTACACCTTTTTAGTGAGTTTTTTTTTCTGAAATTCTTAAGAAGGAAAACTATAATAACAACTATCTAATCTTCAACTAACTATAACTATTTAATTTTCAACTAACTATAACTATAACCATAATTATCTAATCTTCAACTCCCTCAGAGAACCAAGAAGGAAATAATATTACCTAATAAAACAGGAAGTGCATGCAAGCAGCAGCCAATATTTTTATTTAATGCAGGTTGGTTATAAATGCAATCTTTTTCTAAAGAAGAAAAGGGATAGTATAGATATAATAGGATGAAAGGGTAGATTAATGAACTGTAGCATGAATCTTAAATGGTCTTAATAAAAACAAACCTGGAGTCAGGTTTTGGGGTGAATGCTGAAAGGTCAGAGGAACAGAAAAGGCCACAGCTACCTCACCTTGCCAATTCCTCAGCTGATCCTGTTTCCTCAGACTGGAAGTCTCTGAGTCCTCATCTAGAATGAATCTCAGCTGAACTTCTGTTAAAAGCCTAAAAGCTTAACCAGGCCAGTTCCTGGTTTTCATGCCTTATATACCTCTCTGCTTTCTGCCATCACTTCCTGGGATTAAAGGCATGAGTCACCATGCCTGGCTGTTTCCACTGTGGCTTTGAACTCACAGAGATCCAGATGGATCTCTGTCTCCCAAGTGATAGGATTAAAGGCATGTGTGCCACCATTTTCTGGCCTCTATATCTTCTAAACTAGTGGCTATTCTGTCCTCTGACCCTAGATAAGTTTATTAGGAAGCACAATATATTGGAGGACACAATGTATCACCACAGTGAACCTACTTTTAAAGATCAACACCTTGTTTAGAAATGTTTTACATTGCTATGGATTTTAGTTTATTGATACAAATTTAAACTTAATTTTGTTATACTGTATATATATTTCTACTCTCATTTGAGGTATTATGTTTATATAACTCATTTAGATTATAATGGATAATTAAAAATATAGACTAATAGTCTTCTATGATAGTCAAACTTATGGTCATGTTAAATTTTCTAGGTATACATAGATATAATTCAATTAGGTAGGTAATCTTCAAACACTTCAAAGACCTACAGAATATGGCATTTAAAATGTTTTTAAAACAGACTTTCTGGACAGTGAGACACGTCTGCTCCTTGCAGCACTGATTTACTTCAAAGAGAAAGATGGGCATCAAAGACACTCCGTATGGAGTTTATCTTCTTCTTGGAAAAAATAGTCATTTGGGCAAGAAACTGTTCTTGCCTGGACTGCTTGAGAAAATGTATCGACTGGGCATGCCCAGCCCATAGGAAGGTGGCCCCTGAACTTTGCAAAGCAAAATGGTCCTTCAGGTTCCTGTTTTGCAGAGAAAACTGCAGACATTCTATAGGACACAGGAAGAAGTGACTGAGAGACTCTAGACCTGTGGGGTGAAGACAGATGCCTCAACTTTACAGAGGAACTTTGGGTGACTCTATATAGTCAGCCAGCTGTCTCTGTCATTCTAGATATTTGGAAGTTGCTTACAATGTTCTTCCTGTTTACTTAGGTAATATTATATCCTTCTGAGGTCTGTGGTGTAGTTGAAGACTAGATAGTTATAATTTTCTTAGTTATGATAAAAGATAAGTTAGATATGAAACCTTAGACTCACAAATATAGGATAAATAGGATGTCTTCTTTAATTTTGCCACATACAAATAGACTAGATATTATAACTATAATTCTGGCTTAATAATTGTTTTGTTATATGTAATTTTACTATGTTAAAGTTAAAACCTTCTTTTTTGGAAAAAAAAGAAAAGGGGAAACACTGGGGATGTCTTTCTGTATGCTATGAATGTATTGCTCTGATTGATAAATAAAATGCTGATTGGCCAGTAGCCAAGCAAGAATTATAGTATATGTGGGACAAGCAGAGAGGAGAATTCTGGGAAGTGGATGGTTGAGTCAGGAGATGCTGCCAGCTGTCACCGCCATGAGAAGCAAGATATAAGGATACTGGTAAGCCACGAGCCACATGGCAACTTAGAGATTAATAGAAATGGGTTAATTTTAGATATAAGAACTAGATAGCAAGAAGCCTGCCACGGCCATACAGTTTATAAATAATATAAGTCTCTGTGTGTTTACTTGGGTCTGAGTGGCTGCGGGCCCAGGCGGGACTGAAGAAATCTCCAGCTATAGACTCTAGTGTGGGATTGTTTTATTGGTCACTAAAGACACACAGTTTCTTTATGACGAGAGCAGGGTCCAGGTAGTTCCTTTAAACAGACTGATAGAGGCTTCAGGGTTGGAGCAAAAAGCTTTCCAGAGGTTCATAGTAGTGGAAATTGATAGAGAGGTAGAGTATGCATTTATCTATATAACATTATTTTTAAATTAACTAAGGATCTTAGGGGAATGCAAACTTTCAAGTTTTAAGTCCAGACACGAACCTACCTGAGACATCCCAACAGGCTACCAGGCAGTGTCCATGGTATCTGTAGTGCTGGATCCTGGCCTACTCACTGTTAGTAAGGACCTAGGATCTTTATTTGACACTAAATCAGACAATATTCACCAAGATATAAAGAAAAACCTCAAATTATCATAATTGGTTTAATAAGATGTCAATAATGTTAAAAGCAATCTCATCAATAGGAATTAAAGTAATTATCGTTTCTTAATGAGAAAATTAATGGAAGCATCTTAAAGATGCTTCTTCTTTGGAATTGGTCATTTCAGTTGTGGAGATGTATTTTGTTTATATCCATGTAGTCACCAATTATGTCGGAAAGAGAGTCTCTGTGAGGATGAGTGGTCACGTAATGTTCTGCGTCTTGTACATTGTACCAAATCGGCTATATCATGTCCTAGGATGTGTTTCCTTATGTATAAATGGAAAGCACATTGACTTGAACAGTTTCATTTAATCTAGACAGTAACACTTACTAATTTCAAAATTCATTTTTAAGTGAGCTAGTCCTTTGAAATCTGAAAAGTGACATTTATTCAAATTAAGTAGATTTCTAAAACTGGGTATTCTGAAAAAGAAAGCACACTCAGAATCCCTGTTGAAGATAAGAAGGCCAACATCTTTAGAATGTGTTTTAAGTTGGCCAAAAACATACTAAGAATACTCTCTCTATTAAAATCAGTGTTTTTCTTATCACATTTAGGAAACTGAAACACTGAGAATTCAGTATGCATAAATGCTGACATTATACATAGTGTGTATGTATAAACACACAAATGCATGACAGATTATTTTGAGTATATTGCCTATTTTTATGTTTAGTCTTATGTCATAAATTCTGTCTTAGGGAGTGGGCTAGTGTTGTTTGCTTCAGATTTGTTAAAATGTCTTATCTTTATCTCTATTTACCTAAGTAATAAATACATGAGGATGTAAGAATTCAGGTTGCAAACACTGCACAAAAAAATGTAGCATTAGCCTCTCACTCGACCATATGTGCAACTCACTTATCACTTGAGATTATTTCATAAAGGATAAGTACAGAAGGCCAGAGAGTTAGCAGGGAACCAGCACTGAATGACATCATAGGTCTCCTGCTTTCCTAGTGATTATTAAAATGTCAATAAAGATGTTACAAAGAAAAATTACCATCTGAATGATAATAATAAGAAAGTTATATTGAAAAATTATGCCTATGATTATATAATTACATGAAACACCAATTTTAGTTACCAAGTTATGGGCTGAAATGTTGTATAACTATTTTTTAATTATATAGTCGATGATGATTGTTTATTGAGTTATTGAATGATTACTAGGGGATGCTAAGATAATTACTCAAGGCCTGATTCATTCTCCAAATGTTGCTGCAGCTGTGGAGGCTGCTAAGCTTGCAGATTTCCCCCTTCAGTGCCAGCTGTGCAGGTTTTCCTTCGGTTTGGAGGCACAGCACCTGATCTTTCTGAGGCTCTGACTACATCCCCATAAATTGTCTGTATATAAGCTCATTTGCATATCTTCATCCAAAACGTTGGTTTCACTGAATAAAAATGTAATTTTTTTAGTTAACTAAAAATAGTTATTTGACGCACTCTTGTATACCTACAAGATATCCAGTTCTCAGCATTTTCATTCTGCTTATTCTCAAAAGACAGAAACAACACTTCTCCAACCACCTACTGAACAGTATGTGTGTGTGTAGATAGTCTGGCTTTTTTTCTTGACTGTATACTCCAAGGTGTCATTCTTTAGTGTACACTTTCTAGAAAATCCTTTAATTCATTATTTTTGTCTCTATATAGAAAGATTCAGATAAACTCAATCCTTATAATTTTGTAAAGAGTTGAGTTGTATGATGTTCAAGGAAACATGGAAAGAAGAGAAGGCTTATTATATCTAACCATTTTCCAAGTCTCCAATGAAATACACAGCTCACGAACAGCATATGATTTGGTGAAGAGGAATGGTCTAATAACAAACTAAATAACTGAAAACTCTGAGAAACAGACAATGGATATTTATAATAGTGCTTTATTTCTTGTTACAGTAGAGAAAATTCCTAGTGCTTGAAAGCAGAATAAAATCTACTTATGAAAATAAGTTTGGGATTGCCTGTGTAATTCTCAGTGTGTTAGTAGCTTTTCCAATTAAAACATTTTTGTCAAGACTTTGCACCCAAGGATCTCCCATCTGTAGGATTTGAAGTTCCCATATATATAAAATGGCCCAAGGATCCTCAAGTCAAGAAAAAGAACATGAAAGCTACTTTGATGGATAAGGCTCCTGAGATAGTAGAGGCAAAATGAAAGTGCCATAAGGGACTACCTCCCAAACAGTGGCCTCAAGAGATGACTTCAAGTCAAACTACAGTTAGGACTCATAGTAAATAATAGACCACCACAAATGAGCATCAGGAGAAGCCAATCAGTGAATTTCACTTTCATGTCCTTAAAATAACCAGAGGGAAAAATAGTACAGTTAATTTATAAACATGTTAAAATATGATTAAAATAATAATAATTGCAGGAACAGACATATATAATAGCAAGTCCAACAATGCAATAAGATAATAAAATAAAATTCTATGAACATAGTAAAAAATTTTTAGTTTATGTAGAAATAAACAGTACATTATGTGTCACTAGAGAGAATAAAAATTAAATCACACACTCTCAAAAAGTACTATAAATACTGTGGGATCTTATGAAAGATAAAATTATAATTAAATGCCACTCCTTTTTAGCAGTAAAAACATGACACTTATACACAAAGTTGTAAGTTTTCCATGTGTGAGCTCCCTTCACATATTTTTTTTGTATTTAACAACTTAAGGTGAAATACCATTTAATTAATCAGTAAATGCCAACAATTCATTAAAATTTGCTAGTCAGTCCTGATTAATAGCCTTACTACAACAGAAATAAAATGGAATTTTCTAAAACAATATGAGTACATTTTTAAAGAACTACAAGCAAGTATCAGGTATCAACTATAAAATACTATATGATTTTCTTAATAAATTCATGAACCAAAGCAAAGAACAAAGTCATAATCATCCTATATTTGAATGTATAAGAAAAAGAAAACAAAATCAATGCAAATAGATAAAACATCATTAACTTGAAAGAGATGGAAGGTAAGGAAATAAAGGGGCCTCATGGGAACCTTCAAATGACCCAGACTACTGCCAAGGCTATTGGTTGATCTCCACAAAATAATGGTAAGCCCCTATTGTTGTAGATAACATGTACACAACTCATTGAACATGGAGAAGTTAAGCTGATGCCTCCCTAGAGCTGTCACCCCTACTGACTAGTCCTCATGAATTAGAAGTTACTCTACATGCTAGTAAAGGGGAAAGTTAAACACCAGCCCAGGTACAAAACCTTAGATTTACAATGGTGATTTTTCTACAAGATGTGCTAGTGCAATATTGCCATAAAGCTTGTGGCAGTAACCAACAAATATCTGAGTGGATTTGAGGACTACTCTATGAGATGGAACTCATCCCAGACACTGCTTGGATGGTCAAGAACCTTACACTAAATAGGCCAGGGACATAGCAGAAAAACAAATACAGCCCTTCTGATAAAGGAATTTGGCAATATCTAGTGACATTCTACTATACTCATAATCAGTGTCTTGCTCAGCCATCAGCAGAAAAGCTTCCTATTGCAGTAGATACTGAGACCCAAAGCTGGATACTATGCAAGAGTAAATAACCTTGGAAGACTCTGCCCTAAATGGGATGTCTCCATAAATTCCCTCCTGTCGTCTCAGGGATCCCCGCAGAGCAAAGGCAGAGAGGAGCCAGAGGGTATGGAAGACAGAAAGGAAGCAAGGGTTTCTTGAAACAACAAGGCTGTTGAACATATGAACTCACGGAGACTGTGGCAGCATGCACAAAGCCTTCCCAGGTGTAAGCCCTGTGGGGTTCCAGCACTGAGAGAGGAAGTGGACACAAGCCCTCATCCAACCAAGTCTAACTGGGTATTCAAACCACTCTTAAAGCCAGGTCTCATGCTGAAGAGTAGTTGGCCAAAAGAAAACATACTCAATGGCCTGTTTGGAGGCTCATTGCTCATAATGCTTTGTCAGGTTTTTTTTCTATTTATTTATTTATTTATTTATTTATTTATTTATTTATTTATT